>CAUYLG010042825.1:0-203428 GCA_963573385.1 Cacajao melanocephalus
TAGCGGTAGTGCACAGGCAAAAAGGCTTGAAAACAATCAATGCACTGTGAATCTTGTCTGGCATAAATGAGAACTTCAGATTCCTTGGACAAATAGTTAGGGGCCTCTATATCAAAATTTTCCAAAACCATCATTGCCTGTGGAAACCATCTTTCAAAACTTCTTGTCTCAAAGTAATTTCAGAACACGTGGCCCTTATGCCGGCGTCAGAGCGTGCGGCGGTGAAGGCTGCGGCGGACCCGCGCGTGAGCCAGGTCGCCGCCCCGAGGAGCAGCCAGGCGACCACCCGAACCGCCGCCACCCAAGCCGCCAGGACGCCGGAGGCTGGACGCCCGAGAGGGACGCGCGGAGCCAGCTGCGGACGCAGGAAGGGGCGTGCACTGGCCGCCCGCCGCTCCTACAGCGCGCTACCGCGGATTTCGCGGCGGGGACCCAGGGCTGGGTGCGCGCGCCTAACGCCCGCGGATCCTCGCTGTCTGCAGCCTCGGCCCCCAAAGGTTCCCGCGCGGCGTGACGCCGGAATTTTTTTTTAAAACGAGTTCCAAAATGCCCAAACCTGATAAGAGGCATAAATATGAAGAGCTATGTAATATTATAAAAATAATTTAATATTTAAGCTTTGCTTAAACATCAGTATCACATATATAAGTGGCTGTGAGAAAAATAATGAACATGTGAATGTTAGAAGTTCATTATATTTAACATGTGTAATAGTTGAGATCTCTGTAATAATATACTTGCTGGTGCAAAAGTGTCATTCAATTTAGTAATTTTTAGGGGTAACTTTTCCTTTCCTTGCAAAACTATCTGTAAAGAAGATAAAAATAAAGACATTAATTTTTCATATCCCACCACCATCACCTGTTGTTTCCATGTGGATTATATTTAAAGACCCATGGTTCATCATCCTGTATTTTGTAAAAATACCTCCACTGTGTGTCAATTGAAAGAGGCTGAATTATTTGTTGGCTTGAATTAAAATATGTTTAAAAAAATTACAGGTGTAAAAACAACAGGAAAAAAATTGTTGTCTGAACCAATGTGAGATACAATTTTGTGGAATGTATTAATTTCTTAAAAATTTAGAACCTACTTTTGGTTTTTACTATGTAGGTTTTGTGCTGCTGTAACTGAATACCTGAGAGCAGGTAATTGATAATGAACAATAATTTATTCCTCACCTTTTCAGATGCTGGGAAGTCAATGATCTAGGTCCTGATATCTGGCAAGAGCCTTCCTAAGGTGGCAAACATAACATGGTGAAGGTACATGTTGCAAAAGGGCAAAGAGAGGGCAAGAGAGAGCAAAAGGGACTGAACTTGTCCTTTTGCAATGAAACCACTCCTGCAGTAATGGCATTAAACTATTCATGAAAGTAGAGCCCTTATGGGTCATTCACCTCCTAAAGGTCCTAATTCTTAATACTGTCACAAGGGCACTTAAATTTCAACATGAGTTTTGGAGGGACAAACATTCAAACCATAGCAGTGTGCCCTCTGTCTCCCAAAACTCATGTCCTTCTCACATACAAAATACACTGATTCCATCTCAATCGTCTGAAGAGTCTTAACTTTTTCCAGCACCAACTTAGAAGTCCAAATCTCTTCTAAACGTCATGCAAATGAGACTCACACATGATTCATGCTGAGACGAATTGCTGTCCTGCAGCGAGCCTGTGAAATCAAACAAGTTATGTACTTCCAAAATATAAGCATGAGCTAGACATACCATTTAAACATACAATTTTTTCCTAATATGACATATTGAGACATTGTTTCTGACATTATATGGATAAAAAGTTTTTTATAATATGTACTTTTATATCATAAATTATCTTCACTTAAAACCTCACAGTTATAGTTACTGGGACATCATATCAATTTTGATCAAGCGGCAATTATTTCAGCATCACAAATCCATTCGCAGGATGTTATTCTAGGTACATAGGTAAATAGGAAATGGATTATGCAAAGAAAACGTGAGAAACATTCAAATGTGAAACAGGAAATGGTATTTTTTATATATATTTAGAATTTCAAATTAGAATGTTGGTCTTAGTTTAGATTTATTACTTGCTGTGTGGCACTTTAATATACAAAGTAAAGGTTTAGCAATTCTGGTAGACCTTTGATATTTGTGTATATGTCTGGAGGCCCTTATGAATGCTCCAGTTCATACTTATTATTGTAGCATATAACTTGTCCCATAAAATATAATAATTATTGAAAAAATGAGTAATCCATTTAGATAATTTTAATTATTTTATGACAAACAGAAAAAAGTCTGATTGAATCTGAGTTCTCCCTTCAAGACATATTCTCATTCTAGATATAATTTTATTCTAGTCATACTCTCTCCATGATACTAACTTCAACTGTTAAAAATGCCACATTTGTTACACTGTAATAGTTTCTCCATTGTAATCGTAAGTACTAGCAGTTCACTTTAATTTCAGGAAATTTTTACCTCAAGCAACGATGTTTTCATCATGTCAATAAAAATAATGTAAATTTTTAGCAAAATAAACTAAATATAATTGAAATATAGATGTTGGATAAGAATTTATGTTTACTCATTGCTAAGATGCTCATTTCAATACACTTATCTAATAGGACTTAGCATAAAGTCTGTGATTTGAAAAACATTTTATAAAATGACATTGACATTTGTGATACTGTACCTTCCCTTAAACAAATGTTCCATGGAAAATCATTCCATAAGGTTATACTAGACTGTACTTTGTCAACTTGGCTAAGCTAGGAACTACGTGTCTCAAAATCACATTTGGAAAATATATCAGATTAGAATTAGCCAAAAACAGATCTTTTGTGAGGCTTGAAAAGCAGGAATGAAGAAGAAGCCAATACTTTTTTGAAAATACTGGAAAAAATGACAGAGTGATAAATGGAAACTTATGTCTAGTGATCTCCATTTTCTAGTGCATCTTCTCAAATTTTGTACCATCCTTCCACGAATGGTACCACCAAGGGCTTGACGAGCATTGCCTTAGAGGCAATATCTTCACGAGACCTCTACACAGAGCTACTCCTTCATGGGTTCAGTTCGGTATCCAGGCACAAATAATCTCTGGGCTTTTCTTGCAATCTATGATCTGCCTACTCAGACCACTACTTATTATGTGGTTTGATTATTATGGTTATGTGATTATCATGGTTATGTTACGGTTATTGTTATGGATAGTGATTTTTTCCCTCTTCTATAATTTCACTTTTCCAGGATTTTTAATGTAAGTGGTTTGTTCTAATATCATGTTTCCATAATGATTTCAGTGTCTCTTGAATCATAGTTAACCCCTGATATGCACAGATTCTTCACAGATCAGCTGTGAGTATAGGAAAGAAGTGGCTAGTGTTAAAAAAAATTAAATTAAATGCTAGATTAAAAACAATTACTAGCTTTTTAATCTTTGAAATTTTAATTTCAATAAGTTTTAATTTACTCATCAGTAAAATATCAATAACAACAGTATATCTAACTAATTGAGCTACTGGGGAGATCAAATATCATATTGCGTGGGAGATGTTTAGTATTGTAATACATCCTAAATAGCTTGGTTATGTAAAGTTAAATAGGTTTATTTACTGTAGGACACATCAGGGGCTTGGATACGCTAAAGCATGTCCTTAGGAGAAGGAAAAAAAAGAAGTAGAAGGAAAAGGAAGAAAGAAAGAATGAACAAAAGAAAGAAGAAAACTAAGAAAGAAAAAGAAAGAATGAAAGGAAAAAATGAAATAAAGAAAGAAAGAGAGAAAGAGAAGGAGAGAAAGAGGAAGGAACGGAGGGAGGGAGGGAGGGGAGGGAATGAGAAAAAGAAAGAAAGAAAAAGAAGAAAGAAAGAAAAGAAAGAGACTTTTTTGTTACTTAATAGCTACAGGAAAAGTTTGCACAAAATAATGGCATAGCAATGGTAGTGGGAAAGATTGAACTGGGCACAAGTACTAAGGGAGTTTATTATAGATAATTATAAAGGAAAAACAAAGCTAATTTAAATTCAAACAGCTTTTAACTATTATCATGTGAAAACAATTCTGAATGATGTCCACAGTAAACAACACAACACTTCCAGAGAAAACCATTTGTTGATCAAAGTGCTAAACAATTGCCACTGCTATTGTTGAATTTTAAGTAATATCTATATATCTATATTTATATATCTAAGTAATAAAAGAAAAACTTCAGCCAAATTAAATTTAAAGCAGTTTAATTAAGCAATAAATTATTTACCAATCAGGCAGTTCTCAGAACCACAGCAGATTCAGAGACTCTGGGGATGCCTTGTGATCAGAACAAATTTATAGACAAAAAGGTAAAGTGACATGCAGGAATCGGAAGTGAAGTACAGAAACAGTGAGATTGATTACAACTCAGTGTTTGCCTTATTTGAATGCAGTTTGAACATTCAGCAGTCTATGAGTGATTGAAATATGGACACAGGGATTGGCCAACCTCAGCTATTGCTACAGGTATGTACTCCTAAGTTAGGTTTTTTATTTTTTTCTGACTATTAAGCTAGGTTACAGTTCATCCACAAGAACTCAAATATAGAAGTACAGAGTTCTTTTCAGGCCATATTTAGTTGGCTTTAACATATGTGATGTCATATATTCCTGTAATTAATCAGTATATTTTAAATTACAGTGTTCAACTTTGTCATTCTATGTAACTCCTTGGAGTTTATATTTTTTCTTTAAAATTTAAAGAGTGAAAATTTCACTACTAGTTTCTATTTGCATTTGCAAAACTACATGGATATAATAAAAGAGTATTAATGTGTTACTTTGGTCATTTTGGGTTCTATATTCTTTCTTTTATTTTTGACTGACACTTTGTCTCATGATTATTAACTAAAATAATTTTATTCAATAGAAGTGGGAGCTGATAGAACCTTCTCCAGATATCAAATATTCTAGGTAGGCATGCCACTGCACACATTAGCAATATAGAAAACGATTAATTACTATATAAAATGCATTATGGCCTATTAAAAATGTACAAAAACAGAAAATAGAAAACCTGAGTTCTAGTGAGGAATATATTCACATAATTATTTTATATTAAACATAACAAGTGTCATAACTGGTGTTAAAAGACAAATATCTAGAAAATAGACAATAAAGCATTCCTGTTAAAAAAAGGCAATTACATCAAAGTCACAGTAATTTAGCTGCAAAGATTGGTCTGTGGCTTAATAAGGACGTAAAAACAAAAGGAGAGAAAAAGAGTTTTATAAAATGTAGTTTTTAAAAAGTGACGAAAACATTGAAGATAATGAGAGAAAATATAAAGATCAGAATGAGGAAAACATAAAGCATTAAAAAAATTTTCAAGTTAGGTTTAGAGAGCATGGATGAAAACATACAAGGAGTAGTTTCTGTGCTTGTGATATGTCATATCACAAAGATGTGATATAACACTAAAGATGTTATATTGTATACTTAAAATGACATTGCAAAACCCACATTCCAAAAACTCATTAATAAATTTAACAGAAAGAAAAATAGAACACATAACAATTGATACATAAATATATTTTTTAAAAATAATTTTATTCTATGATCTGACAAAGATTTCAACATAAGAATTTTAAAATAAATACACTCGTTCCAATTCTCAGAAAGAATTCTTTCAACTTTTCTCCATTTAGTATTATGTTGGAGGTGGGCTTGTCATAGATGGCATTTATTAAATTTAGGTATGTCTCTTGTATGCCAATTTCGCTGAGAGTTTTAATCATAAAGGGATGCTGTGTTCTGTCAAAAAATTTTAATGCATCTTTTGAGATAATAATGTAATTTTTGTTTTAAATTCTGTTTATGTGGTGTATGACATTTTTTGACTTGCATATGTTAAACCCTCCCTGCATCCCTGGTATCAAACCCCCTTGATCATGATGAATTATCTTTTTGATATGTTGTTGGATTTGGTTAGCTATTATTTTGTTAAGGATTTTAGCGTCTGTGCTCATCAGGGATATCGGTCTGTAGTTATCTTTTTTGGTTATTTCCTTTCCTTTCCTAGTTTTGGTATTATGGTGATATTGGCATCACAGAATGACTTAGGGAGGGTTCCCTCTTTCTCTATCTTGTGGAATACTGTCAATAGGATTGGTACCAATTGTTCTTTGAATGTCTGGTAGAAAACACTCCTCTTCAACATAGTACTAGAAGTTCTAGCCAGAGAAATCAGACAAGAGAAAGAAATAAAGAGCATCCAAATCAATAAAGAGGAAGTCAAACTGTCACTGTTTGCTGATTATATGATTTTCTTTTGCCTAGAATACCCTAAAGATTCATTCAGAGACTCCTAGAGCTTATAAAATAATTCAGCAAGGTTCCTGGATACAAAATTAATGTACACAAATTAGTAGCTCTTCTATACACCAACAGCAACCACGCTGAAAATCAAATCAAGAACTCAACTCCTTTTATAATAATTACAAAAAAAAAAAAAAAAGAAAGAAAATACCTAACCAAGGAGGTGAAAGACTTCTACAAAGAAAACTCTAATCACTACTTAAAGAAATCACAGATGACACAAACAAATAGAAACATATCCCATGCTCATGGAGGAGTGGAATCGATATTATGAAAATTACTATACTGCCAAAAGCAATCTACAAATTCAACACAATTCCAATCATCATTCTTCACAGAATTAGAAAAAAGAAATCTGAAATTCATATGGAACCAAAAAAGAGCCTGCATAGCCAAAGCAAGACTAAGCAAAAAGAAAAAGTCTGAAGGCAACACATTACCTGATTTCAAACTATACTACAAGTTCATAGTCACCAAAACAGTGTGGTACTGGTATAAAAATAGGCACATAGACCAATGGAAAAGAATAGATAACCCAGAAATAAAACCAAATACTTACAGCAAATTGATCTTTGACAAAGCAAACAAAAAATGTAAAATGGGGAAAGGACACCCTATTCAACAAATGGTTCTGGGATAATTGGCAAGCCACATGTAGAAGAATGAAACTGGATTCTCATCTCTCACTTTACACAAAAATCAATTCAAGATGGATCAAGGATTTAAATCTAAGACCTGCCACTATAAAAGTTCTAGAAGGTAATGTTGGAAAAACGCTTCTAGACATTGGCTTAGGCAAAGATTTCAAAAATGAGAACCCAAAAGCAAATGCAATAAAAACAAGAATAAATAGCTGAGACTTAATTAAACTAAAGAGCTTTTGCATGGCAAAGGAAGAATCCACAGAGTAAACAGACAACCCACAGAGTGGAAGAAAATCTTCACAGTATATACATCTGAAAAAGACCTAATATCCAGACTCTACCATGAACTCAAACAAATTAGCAAGAAAAAAACACAAACAATCCTGTCAAAAAGTGAGCTAAGGATATGAATAGACAGTTCTCAAAAGAAGATATACAAGAAGTCAACGAACAGAAAAAATGCTCAACATCACTAATAATCAGGAAAAAGCAAATCAAAACCACAATGTGATACCATCTGTTTCCTGCAAGAATGGCCATAACCAAAGAAGAAAAAATTATAGATGTTGGCATAAAAGTGGTGAACAGGGTACCCTTCTACACTGCTGGTGGGAATGTAAACTAGTTCAACCACTATGGAAAACACTGGAGATTCCTTAGATAACTTACAGTATAACTACTATTTGATCCAGCAATCCCACTATTAGGTATCTACCCAAGGAAAAGAAGTATATGAAAAAAATTTATTTTCACATGCATGTTTATAGCAGCACAATTTGCAATTGCAAAAATGTGCAACCAACCCAAATGGCCATCAATCACCGAATGGATAAAGAATCTGGTATATATGTCTATATGTAGATATTATATATAGTATATATTTATATACATATATATGTACATAAAATGTATTTAATAAATACATAAATACATTTTATGTACATATATATGTATATAAAATGGAATTCTTTCATAAAAAGGAATGAATTAAAGGTATTCACAGCAACCTGGATGAAATTGGAGACTACTATTATAAGTGAAGTAACTCAGAAAAGGAAAACCATACATTGTATGTTCTCACTTATAAGTGGGAATTAAGCTAATAGGATGCAAAGAATAAGAATGATACAATGTTCATATTCTTTGCCCATTTTTGATGTTTTTTTCTTTGTAAATTTGATACTTCTCAAAAGAAGACATTTATGCAGCCAATAATCATATGAAAAAGAACCATCCTCACTGGCCATTAGAGAAATGCAAATCAAAACCACATTGAGATACCATCTGACACCAGTTAGAATGGCGATCATTAAAAAATCAGTAGACAGGCTGGGCGCGGTGGCTCACGCCTGTAATCCCAGCCCTTTGGGAGGCCAAGGTGGGCAGATCACGAGGTCAAGAGATCAAGACCATCCTGGCCAACATAGTGAAACCCCGTCTCTACCAAAATATAAAAATTAGCGGGACGTGGTGGCACGCATCTGTAGTCCCAGCTATGCGGGAGGCTGAGGCAGGAGAATTGCTTGAACCCGGGAGGTGGAGGTTGCAGTGAGCCGAGATCATGCCACTGCACTCCAGCCTGGCACCTGGCGACAGAGCAAGACTCTGTCTCAAAAAAAAAAAAAAAAAATCAGTAGAGAACACATGCTGGAGAGGATGTGGAGAAATAGGAATGCTTTTACACTGTTGGTGAGAGTGTAAATTAGTTCAACCATTGTGGAAGACATTGTGGTGATTCCTCAAGGATCTAGAACTAGAAATATCATTTGACCCAGCAGTCCCATTACTGGGTATATACCCAAAGGTTTATAAATCATTCTGTTATAAAGACATATGCACATGTATGTATATTGTGGCACTATTCACAATAGCAAAGACCTGGAACCAACCCAAATGCCCATCAATGATAGACTGGATAAAGAAAATGTGGCATATATACACCATGGAACACTATACAGCCGTAGATGGGTTCATGTCCTTTGCAGGGAAATGGATAAAGCTGGAAACCATCATCCTCAGCAAACTGACACAAGAACAGAAAACCAAACACCGCATGTTCTCATTCATAAGTGAATGTTGAACAATGAGAACACATGGTGACAGGGAGGGAAACATCATACACTGGGGCCTGTCAGGAGGTGGGGGGCTGGGGGAGGGGTAGTCAAGGGTGAGGGGATAGGGGAGGGATAGTATTAGGAGAAATACTTAATGTAGATGATGGGGTGATGGATGCAGCAAACCACCATGGCATATGCATACCTGTGTAACAAACCTGCATATTCTACACATGTACCCTAGAACTTAAAGTATAATAAAAAAAAAAAATAATTTTAAAAATTGCACTTGGACTTAAAAAAATGACATAATGGACTTTGGAGGCTTGGGGGAAAAAGTAGGAAGTGGGTGAGGGATAAAATACTACAAATTGGGTGCAGTGAATACTGATCGGGTGATGGGTGCACCAAAATCTCACAAATCACCAATAAAAACTTATTTATGTAACCAAACACCACTTGTTCCCCAATAACTTACGAAAGTAAAAAAAACCTCAAAAGTAAAATAAAATAAATACACCAATGAGAAAAATAAATAAATAAAAATTATTTTCCTACAAAAAGAAATTAATCAACAAAGGCTGTCAGAAAAGAGAAGAGCTAGGTCGCTGTGAAAAGAAAAATAAAAACTTAAGAAAGTAGAATATTGTGAATAATAAAAAAGAAAAAGAAATGGAAAATTTTGTTTTACACAGAGAAAAAACAAAGTGGAGGATAGGCTATGAAGTGTCAATATAGAAGGAGCAAAAAAAAAAGAGATTTTATGTAAAGTTTAATGAAAATGATAATAATATTACAATAAAAAGTCTTTTAATTAAAACAATGCTAGTATCAAACTGAATACAAATAAATAAATTTGTTCATCTATACATATAGTAGCCATCCTGCATAATACCAAGAATAAAAGAACAAGCTTAAAAGCTACTAAAGACAGATTAACTTCAAGGAATGATAATTTGATTGACAGGAATATAAAAAAAAGACATATTAAGAAAAATAACTGCCAAATAATTTTTATACTGACCTAAATTATCATTTCATAGTAAAAATAGAATTAAAGTTTTTACTCAAGTCAAAATTAGGCAAGTTCTGCGTTTAAAGATGGCCATTACAATATGTATTTCATCATACAAACTGAATTTGCTGAATAAGCATGGGCAAGGTTGAACAATGAAGAGTGATATGGATAAAATATATTGGTAATCTGGGGGACATGGCATGTGCCTGTAATCCTAACTACACAAAGGGCAGGAGGATTGCTTGAACCTAGGAGTTTGAGGCCAACCTAGGACACACAGTGAGATTCTGTCTCTCTCACACAGTGAGAACCTGTCTCAAAATAATACTACTACTAATAAAAGAATATCTAAGATTCTGAGAAGCAGCAAGGCTGAAATATTTTGGAAAATTAATATATTTAAACCAGACATGAATATGGGGGAAATGGGAAAAAAGCACAAGTGAGCACTTCTTAGACAATCTCTGAGAAGACCACAAACTTAGTCTCCAAGATGATTATTAATGGTTTTTCCTGGTGCAGAGCCAGTCTGCAAAGACTGGCAAATATAGCTGCATTGTCAAATACAGGAGCGTGTGAGTAGGTTATATACAAGTACTATGCAGATAGATACATAGATAGATAGAAAGATAGGTGATAGACTGTTCTGAAAATGTTTTTAAGAAGTAAAACTGTAATTGCAAAAAAAATAATGAGATTAAAAAAGTCATAAATAGATGGCAAAATGTTCTCAGGCACTTATTATTTACAGAGAAAAGAGAGAAAATAATGAATTGTATAATGTATCAGAAAAATCTATATTTAAGTACATGTATTTAAAATGTCTGGTTAACAGTTAAAGCAATATATATATACAGCTTTTAGCTTTCAAACCAGTAAGAGGGAAAAAAGTATGTATACATATGTTTATAAATCTAATAGAAGGTAAGAAAATAGAAAAAATGAAAGCAAAAGAGGATCAGGGAATAGTAAGAGAAAGTAAGTCTAAATATATTAATAATCACAGTATTATAAAACCAAATGATTACATTACACCAAAAATACAACCATATGCTTTTAGAAAAGAAATAATTGGATGTAATCCCAGAACTTTAAGAGGCTGTGGTGGGCAGATCACTTGAGCTCAGTAGTTTAAGATTACTTGGGGCTACATTATGAAACCCCATCTCAACAAAATGTACACGAGTTAGCCAGGCGCAGTGGTGTGCACCTGTAGTCCCTGCTACTGATGAGACTGAAGAAGGAAAATCACCTGAGCCAGGAGGTGGAGGTTGCAGTGAGCCAAGATTGTGCTATCACACTCTGGCCTAGGCAATGGGAATGAAACCCTGTCTCAAAAAGGAAAAAAAAAAATAAGAAAAGAAAAGAAAAGAAAAAAAGAAAGAATTGGGATAAAATAACAAATCTAACATTTAATCTAAAGTTATAATATTGAAAAAACACTAAGTATAAATACTAATCTAGATAAATTGTTGTATAAATACAATGTCAGGCAAAATTCAACTTAAGACAGAAATTATTCATCAGAATAAACATATACAGTATAAAAAATAAAAGGAAAAACCTACCAATTTCCTACTGCTTGTATTTACTCTGTAGCAAAATTATAGCCTTTGATCCATTTCTTAAATAAGAAAGTTAGTAAGATGGAAAGCAAATAAGCCCCAGCATCTAATTTTCCTACAGAAACATCAAGTAAAAACTAACAGTGACTGATATATCTAGGTAAAAACTCTAGAAACCAATCAAGGATTGGCAGAAAACAACTAAACTCCATATAAAGAGAAAGCCACACTTAAAATTATAAGAAATTACACAGGAATCTTGCTCTCTTTTTCACTACCCTCACTCCAGCATAGCATGGTATGGTTGATTGAAAGCTGCCTAATTCCTTGATCCTCCCTTGAGATGGAAGGAGAAGTGTGGACCTTGTTTGCAATGTTCTGCTCTTTCTTGGGGTTTCTGGAAGAACTGATCTGTCTTATCTTATTTGGAGCTCAGATGGGAATGATAACATAGTATAGGCATCATGCTGGAAGCCACATAAACCAGGGGTGAACACCACAGCACAAGAGCAGCCAGGAAAATGCAGACCTGCAATCACCTGGGTGCAAGGGATTACGAGTAGAGGAATATAAAAGAATATGTGGCTGAGCATGGTGGCTCATGCCTGTAATCCCAGAACTTTGGGAAGCTGAAGTGGGAGGAGCACTCAAGCTCAGAAGTTTGAGCCAGGCTGAGCAACCTGGTGAGATCTTGTTTCTACAAACAAAGCAAAACAAAACAAAAAACAAACAAAACCAAACTGGACCTGGGTCTAGTGGCACACATCTGCATTCCCAGCTAGGTTGCTTGGGAGGTGAAGATGGGAGGATTGCCTTAGCCCAGGAGATGGAGACTACAGTGATCTATGATTGTGCTACTGCATTCCAGCCTGTATGACAAGAGTGAGAATCTGTCTCAAAATAATACTACTACTAATAAAAGAATATCTAAGATTCTGAGAAGCAGCAAGGCTGAATTATTTTGGAAAATTAATATATTTAAACCAGACATGAATATGGGGGAAATGGGAAAAAAGCACAAGTGAGCACTTCTTAGACAATCTCTGAGAAGACCACAAGCTTAGTTTCCAAGATGATTATTAATGATTTTCCCTGGTGCAGAGCCAGTCTGCAAAGACTGGCAAATATAGCTGCATTGTCAAATACACAGTTTTCAACAAAATATAACAATGCATCCATGAAATAGAAAATATGACTCATTTAGAGGGACATAATAAGTCTCTAGAAACCAACACTAGAGAGATACTAAATTCTGAAGGACTAATCAAAGACTTTAAAGTAATTGCCTGAAATATGCTCAAAGAGCCAAAGAAAAAGACTGTCAGCAAGTAAAAGAAATCAGAAAAAAGATGTATGAAAAAATGAGAATAGCAACAGAGAGAGAAATTGTATATTAATAAATGGAAATTCTCAAGTGCAAAAATACAGTAACTGAATTGAAAAAATTACTAGAGGGGATAATAATAAACTCAGAGAGAAGGAAGAATAAGTGAACTTGAAGAGCAGGCATACAACTTGACTCTGAGAAGCAAAGTTGAATAAGAATGAGGAAATATGAGCAGAGCCTGAAGGACTTACTGGACATCATCAAGTGGACCAACATATATTATGAGGGTCTCAGAAAAAGAAGAGAAGAAAGGGGTAGAGAACTTATCTGAAGAAATAATGGCCAAAAATTACTCAGATTTGAGGAAAGAAAAAGCTATACGAATACAAGAAGCTCAATAAACTCTAAGTAGAATAAACCCGAAGACAATGACATTGAGCCAAATTATAAGCAAATAGGCAAAAGTCAAAGGACAAAGAGACTCCTGAATCAAGAAGAAAAATGTGGCTCCTGATGTACAAGGGAGCCTCTGTAGAATTATGAGTAAATTTCTCCATGGAACCCTTGCAAGACAGAAGGATTTGGGCTGCTATAGCAATTATACCATATACTGAGTAGGGTAAACAACAAAACTTTATTTTTCACAGTTCTGGAGACTGAAAAATTCATGATTAAGATGCTGGCAAGTCTGGTGTATGGTGAATGCACACCTCTTGGTTTGCAAATGGCCATCTTTTTATTGTATTATCATGAAAAAGCAGAGAGCAGAGAAAGAGAAATCAAACTCTCTCATGTCTCTTCTTATAATGGCACTAATCTCATTAATGAGGTTTCCATTCTCATAATATAACTGCCTCCTGAATCCCAAATCCTTTCAAATACAATCACATTAGAAATTAGGCTCCAAAATATAAATTTTGGGAGGACACAAATATTCCAATCATAGCATTTCAACCCTGCCTCCCAAAATTTATGTTTTTTTTTACATGCAAAATGCATTCATTTTATTCCAAAGGCCAATCAATGCCTTAACTTTTATCAGCATCCTCTCTGAAGTCTAAAGTACAATCTTTTAAATATTATCTTAATCAGACATGGATGAGACTCAAGGTACAATTCATCCCCAAGCAAATTTTCTCTCCCTCTGTGAAAATTTTAAACCAAACAAATGATGTGCTTCCAGGATACAGTGGTGGTACAGGCACAGAATAAATGGTGTAATTCAACTCCAACCCCCCAAAAAAGAAGTAGGAGAAAGGAAAAATGTGACAAGTCTCAAAGCAAGCAAATAACCTAGCAACAAGAGCACCGAAAATAATTCTCCTTTACTTAATAATCTGCTTTCTGGAATCACTGGAGTTGCAACATCACCAGCATGGCTTGGTGAGATGTTGCCTACATTGCAACAATTTGTAACATGAATAGGCAGGAGAATTTCCTTATCTTTACTTCCTTTCTTCTTAACAACTCAATTCCTCTCTTCTCTAATTTTATTATAACAATTAGAAGGGACAAAACCACTTCTTCAATACTCTCTTTACAAAACTCCTAAGCTAAGTGTCCATTTCCTTTGCTTTCCAGTCCTATTTCCTACAAAGGACTAGAACATAATCACAATTCAACAAAGTTCCTAATCACTTTATAACAAAGGTGGCCTGTTCTCCATTGTCCAATAACATTTACCTCATTTATATCTCAGATCTTATCAGAATTTTCTTTATGGTTCGTATTTCCACCAATTGTACACATTTATTGATAATTTTCTTCTTCTCCTTCTCCTTCTTCTTCTTTTTTTCAAGATCAAGTCTCACTCTGTTGCTCAGGCTGGAGTGCAGTGACACTTTCTCGGCTCACTGCAATCTCCACCTCCCGGGTTCAAGCAATTATCTTGACTCATCCTCCCAAGTTGCTGGGATTACAGGTGTGTGCTACCATGCCCCACTAAATCATGTATTTTTAGTAGAGATGGATTTCACTGTGCTGGCCAGGCTGATCTTGAACTCCTGATCTCACGTGATCTGCCCACCTGGGCCTCCCAGAGTGCTGTGATTACAGGTGTCAGCCGCCAGGCCAGCCTATTGATAAATTTTCTCAGAAACAGCAACTTTCTTTATAACTCTTCCTTTTTTTCTAACCCTTCACCAGAATCACTTAAAAATTTCCTCACTGCAATCTTAACATTTTCTAGAATGCACCCTAAAACTCTTTCAGTCTCTACTTATTACATATTTCCAAAGCTGCTTTCACATTTTTAGGTATTTTTTCAGCACCAACCCATTTCTTGGTACCAATTTCTGACTTAGATCAAGCAGTTATAACAAATATGCCATAGACACATGGCTTAAACAACAATCATTTATATCTCACAGTTCTGGAGTATGGGAAGTTCAAGATCAAGATCTAAGAAGACCCCTTGGTGGTTTGCAGAAGACCATTTTCTTGGTGTATTCTCACATGGCAGAAAGCAAGAAGCTCTTTTATGTCTCTTCTTATAAGGATACAAATTCCATTTTTAAGAGCTCTATGTTTATAACCTAATTACCTCTCAAACACCCTACCTCCAAATAACATCACATTTGGAACTCGATTTCAACTTAGAAATTTTATCCTAAGTTGAGGATAATATTCTTAAGGTTATTATAAAAGCTCTTGGAGAGAGAGCAGAAAAATGGTGGAAAATAAGCCTCCATCAGTCACCCCCTCCCCCTTCAAGAACACCAACTTAACAACTATCTACAAATAAAAAACACTTACATAAGAATCAAAAATCAAGTGAGCCCTCATAGTACCTGGTTTTAACTCAGTATCACTGAAAGAGGCACTGAACAATAAAAAAAAAAAAAAAAAAAAAAAACAGTCTGGAATCACCAAAGCAACCTGTCCCCTCAACCTCTTGCAGCAGCAGCATGCTGCAGAGATTGTCTTGGGGCCCTCGGGGTGGGAGAGCACAGCAATTGTGAGGCTTTGAACCCAGTGATGTCCTGTTAGAAGAGAAAGGAAAACTGGACCAAACTCAGCTGACACCCACACAAGCAGGAAGCATTTAAAACCAGCCCTAGCCATACCAGAATTGCCAATCCCAGTGGTCCAAACTTGAATTCCCTCGAACTTTGACACCATTGGCTAAAGAGCTCTGTGCTCTAAATAAACTTGAAAAGCAATCTAGGGAATAAGGAGTGCAACTCCTAGGTGAGTCCTAGTGCTTCACTAGGCCAAGAGCCAGTGGGCTCTGAGGTCATATGACCAACAGAAATAGCAATTGAGGCAGCTAAGGGAGGGTTGGAATCACTCCTTCCCTAACCCCAGACTGCACAGCTCATAACTCACAAAAAGACCAGTTTCTTCTACTTGAGCAGAGGAGAGGAAAGATGGGAAGGACTCTGTCTTGCTTCTTGGATACCAGCTCAACCACAGTAAGATAGGTAACCAGTAAGAAGTGTGAGGCCCCTGTTCCAAGCCCCAGCTCCCAAACAACATTTCTAGACACACCCTTGGTAAAAAGGAAAGCAAACCCATTGTTTTAAGGGAAGTACCCAGTCCTGGCAGATTGATCACTAGCTAACTGAAGAGCCCTTGGGCCTTGAATAACCAGCAGTGATACCAAGGTACTACGTTGGGAGCCTTGAGTGGGCCTCTGAGAATTGCTGGCTTCAGACACAAGCATAGCGAGTGGAGGGTAGATCGCTAAGTGGACTCTTGGGGTCCCAATTTCAGGACTTGTCTCTAGGATGGCATCTCTGGACCACATCAGCTCAAGTGGACAAATGGATTGCCCTGACTCAAGCTTCTCAATTAACAAAAGACAAGCCTGCAAACATATATATTAACAACCACTATGTATTTGAGATTGCTCAAGATTTGGGGATGCTACGGAAACGGAATATTTAACCTTCTCAGGACCATCTATACAAAATGGACAAGTAAGTATCAGAGTTGTTAGAAGCAATTCTTAAGCCAAAACTTTTGGCAATTATTAAAGTTCCACATCACTCTAAATTGGATACCAATGAAAGACAGAGTAACCAATTTGGGGATGCCTCAGCTAAAAGAGCAGGATTTGAGTCAACAACTCCGATCCTGGGAATCGCTATAAATGCCTAAAAACTTGAAATCATGCTGAATAAAATCCATGAAACCCTGCAAAAATATTTGGAAATGTAAGTCAATATTGCATGACTCAGTGCTCAAGCTCAACTTTCCCCTTGAAAGAGTGAGTTAAGGGTCACAAAATCTTACTTTCTTTCACAAATACCCTGACTTGATCATGGCACACTCTATGCATGTAACAAACATACGCACCTCATAAATATGTAAAATATTATCTATCAATAAAAGGAAGAAAAAAGCTTTAAAACATGCAAACAATGGTTGCCCATTGCAATTGGGAATTGATTGGAAGGCAGAATAGAAAATCTCTAATGATGATAGAAATGTTCTATATCTTCAGTCAAATTTCCTCATTCTCCATTTTAGAATATAAAGCATTGGTCCCTAACTTTTTTGGCACCAGGGACCAGTTTCATGGAAGACAATTTTTCCATGAACTGGGTTGGGAGATGGTTCCAGGGTGATTCAAGTGCATTACATTTATTGTGTGCTTTATTTCTATTATTATTACATTGTAATATATAATTAAGTAATTATTCAACTCACCGTAATGTAGAATCAGCGGGAGGCCTGAGCTTGTTTTCCTGCAACTAGATGGTCTCTTCAAGGTGTGATGGGAGATAGTGACAGATCATCAGACATTAAATTCTCATAAGGAGCATGCAACCTAGATCCCTCATACATGCAGTTCACAATAGGATTCATGCCTCTATGAAAATCTAATGTCACCATAGATCTGATGGGAGGTGGAGCTTAGGTGCTAATGTAAGTGATGGGGAGTGGCTGCAAATACAGATGAAGGTTTACTTACTGGTCTGCTGGTCACCTCCTGCTGTGTGGCCCAGTTCATAGCAGGCCATGGACCAGTACTGGCCTATGACCTGAGGGTTGAGGATACCTGATGTAAAGGTTTAGGCCTTTGAGTTTTTAAGCACAGCTGCCCAGTTGCCAGAGAATACGTAAGTTATAGATGTTGAGGTTATTTACAACATTATCTGTCAGTGTCTCCCATCAATCCCAGATCATGGTTGATTCTGTGGAATGGTCAGTATCTTAAATTAATTTAAACTAAACTAGCATTCGTTGTTGGGTTGCTGTTTTAAATGACATTAAAAATTTTTTTTTGCTTGTTTTCTTTTTTAATTTTTCTTTTACTGAAGAAATAGAGTAGTTTAAACCTCGTAGCAAAAGTCCAAGACTGGTTAGGGAAGTGACGGGAGTGCCATGATGGAACAGAAAGGTAAAGTCATGAGAAATTTAAAAACAAAAATTACTCAATAAAACCTGTTACTAGGTAGTAACAATTGTGTAATTCAAGATGTGTTACAATTGCAACAAACCAGAAAGCACATCAAGTCATAATGTTGCCAGGTTTCAGGGTGCAGGGGAGTGCTCAGCTTGCTCCTCTGTGGGCTTTCTTTCCAGGCTCTTGGTCTCTCACTCTCCCAGGAATGGGAGAAGGGAATACACGGGGCGCGATGCACTTGCAAGTAAATATCTGACCCCAAAGAGTTTTTACAGAAAGTTATTTATTTAGGCAGAGAAAGAGAAAAAGGAGAGAGAAAAAGATGAGAGAGAGCTTCCACAAAGATTGTGGAAGGAGACCCAAATATGGAATCTGAAGGGGTGTGGAAGAGGGGACTTTTAACCTGGGTCAGATTCCCTCCTTCTCTAAGGCCTTTGATCTATGAAAGGAGTTACTTTACGCTTCCGCTGGAGTGATTGACTTTGATTATTTTCCTGTGCCCGCAAAAATTTAAACAAAGACCCTTAAGACCCCAGATGTGGAAGATGGGGAGTGGGGAAGGCCATGGTGCTGGGAAGTTCTTGCCCTTGAAACTACGCCCCCTTGTGGACCCGGGAAGATAATACATTCCCTCAGTAATAACCCAGGAATTAATTCCTGAAATATTTGATTTGCCAATTTCTATCTCCTGGGAAGTAATTTGAATTGACTGAACCCAGAGTACTAGGGTATAGTACTTTGTCCCATGAAGATTGGAGGTAATATAAATCTAGTATAGTACTTTGTCCCATGGAGATTGGAGGTAATCTAAATCAAGTACAGACATTTGGTATGTTGAGCAATAGTGGGAAAGGAGAATGAACATGATGGGTGTCTTTAAAATAGTTATATAGAAGTAAAAGTTAGGTAATCCCATAGTGCAGTAAAAATAAGAATTACTAAAAACTTCAGATGGCATAATTTGGCTCTATCTTTATAAGAAATTTTAGAAGTTTAGAGATCTCTTGAAATGAGGAGGTTGAATTGGAAGGTGGTAAGTACCAAGTTTCATATTTAACAAAAATTGATAGTGAGCAACTATTGGCCCAGGAGCTTTTGGTACATTTAAAATAGGAAGTAAGGGTACAGGCATGGTGGTTCACTTGAGATCAATTGACACACTTGGGTAATTCCAGCACTTTGGGAGGCCAAGGTTGGTGGATCACTTAAGGTTAGCAGTTTGAGACTAGCCTGGCCAACAAGGTGAAACCCTGTCACTACTAAAAATACCAGGGTTAGCTGGGTGTGGTGATGCACCCTTGTAATTCCAGTTTCTTGGGAGGCTTAGGTGGGAGGATCGCTTGAACCTGGGAGGTGGAGGTTGCAGTGAGCTGAGATCATGCCACTGCACTCCAGCCTCAGTGACACAGCAAGACTCTGTCTGTAAATAAATATGTAAATATAAATAAATAAAAATATGAAGTAAGGGATTGAATAAGTCTTCAAAATCAAACTGCTTCTGAAGACTAGAATTATGGATGTGATGTTTACTTCTAAAAATGTGTGTGGCAACAATAAGTGATCTAGGGATATTTGTGGGCAAACAGACAACAAAAGAAGAATTGTAAAAGTCTAGCTGAGCATTAATTTTTATCAAATAAGTTGGGAATCTTTTTTATTTTTTTTTCTATAACTTACATAGCTTAGTAATTTATATTTATTGTAACATTGGTTCATTTGTTTTCTAATGGATTTAACCCTGGCACATATTTTTGTCCCCCCAAAATGAGATAGCACAACTATAGTACCTAGGAAAAATATTCCCTTGCACATAGATGCCTACTATAAATATTAGATCATGTGTTTATTTTTAAATAGCTTATATATATATATATATATATATTTTTATCTTTGCCATATGGTTAATCCTTGTAGACTAGCGACTTGCTGTCTTTTTCTATCTTTCTTAATCCACATTTCTCACACCAGGACCAAATAATAAATTCTATGCAGAAGCCAATGAAGTGTAGTGATTAAAGAGTGTAAGTTCTTGAACCAGATGGCTGTCTAATTACTAGCAATGTGACCTGGTCTTGGACAAGTAATTTAAGTTGTGATTTGGTTGCTTTCTCTAAACAACAAAAATATACAGTTTATCTACCCCATAAATTTTTATGAGAATCAAGTCAGTTAACACATACGTATAAAGTCTTTTTAATCAGTGTCTGGCCCTTGACAAGGGCTTGACCAATATTTGCATGATGATGGTGATTATGATTATGATCTCATAACATTTGCCGTGGATGCATAGAAAGTTACGTTAAGAATGAAAGTTCACCATGATCTCCTCATAGCTATTTGCATAGCGATAATGTCATAGCAGCACATATCTCCTTCCTCGGAAGCTAATATTGCCAATACCATCCCTGAGTAATCTGTTCCTGAGGTAGCATCCTATCATGGCAGTTACAAATTCAAGTGTAACATTTTAAAATGTGGCTTTTGACCTAGATGCTCTCTGTCAGAGAGTTTTTATACTGCTAGAAATTGTGCTATATAGACCCCTGTAAGAAAACAAATTGTAACCAATATTCACTTAATATAGAGACATTCTGAACCACTTTCTTCATTCTCTCCCCCTTTAAAACTAGCATCACACACTAAGTTGTACTTTGGTTCTAAATTTGATCCTTAACCTCAAAATCATTCTCATACCCCTAAGATCATGAGACCTACTGGTACACATCAAGTAAATGTAGGGCTTCCATATTTGGCTATCCTCCTTAGAAAATATATTAATATTATTGTTATTCAAGCTAGGTGGGTGAATGCCTTTGATTTGGGGGCAAGTATCAGTACCTAATATGAGGCAAAAATACAAATTATTTATGCTAAAATATGTACTGTTTTCATGGAGATTATAGCTTCATAATATATTAACAAATGACATAGCCTTTCCAATACTATGTAGTAGCTCTCTTAGAGAATTCCATGAGTTTCCTTTTTTCATGGTATGCCTGAAAATTCAGATATCCAAATTGAAACTAGGTTTCTATTTGAATAACATTTAAACCCCATTTGCTTATAGTTATATTTTAGGCAGTCATTATTTATGCTAAAAGTATACAAAAACTATAGAAATAAACAGTAACTGTGGTGTTTGGTGTTCACGATTTGCCAAATGCAGCTGAGCGTCTTAATGGAACCAAGGATCTCAGGGTGAAGACTGAAGCCCTAGGCCATGGCAGAAGTTGGGTGCCTGAAGTACACACGGAAATATGCCATCTGAACATTGGACTACCCACTGCCTGCCACTGGCTCAGTGTCCAGTGCCAACAGAATACCTTTCAGGATCCATAGCAACGCAGTCAACCCATACCACCACAATCAGAAGTACCTAGGATGAAAATGGCCAATTAGGAGCAGCTCAGGATTGCAGCTCCCAGCGAAAGTGCAGAGGGTGAGTGGACGCAGCATTTCCAGATGGATTTTTATTGCCCATAGACCAGGAGATTCCCAAGTGGAGGAGCCCCATGGGTCGCCAGCGCAGCTGTTTTGGCCAGCGTGAGTGTTTTGGCCCGTGCAGCTGTTTTGGCCTGTGCAGCTGTTTTGGCCCACGTGGGCTGTTTTGGCCAGCGTGGCAGTTATCCACACAAAATACACAGGTCTGGGCACCATTTTAGCTGGCAATTGGAGCTCCTGGGAGACAGAATCACCCATTCAACTGATAAAAATGGGGACTGAAACAGGGAGCCAGGCCAGGAGATTCCAGGGCAAAAAAGTGCCACGAATCTCAGTGCAGCTGTTTGAGCCAGCTCAGTGGGTGGCCGCACGGGAAATCACACAGATCCCGGTGCCTTTTCAACAGGCAACTGGAACACTTGGGAGACAGAGTCACCCATTCAACTTAAAAAAAAAAGGGGGGGATCTGAGGCAGGGAGCCAGGTGATCAGGCTCGGCTAGTCCCATCCCCACAAAAAAACAGCAATCTGAAACGCTCTGGATTGAGAGTTTCACAGCAAGTACAGCTGAACCCAGGAGGGTCCAGCTCTGTGGAGGAGGGGCATCTGCCATTACCGAGGCAGTCCACCACTACGGAGGTAGTCTGCCATTGCTGAGGCAGCCCACCATTAAAGAAAGAGTCCACCATTACAGAGGTGGGCCGCCATGGCCGAGGCATTTCTAACTATACCCATATAAACAGGACTACAGGGAAGTTCACATGGCAGCTGGGCGGTGCCCACATAGCTCAGCAAAGACTCTGCAGGCAGACAGTGACTAGGCTGCCTCCTTGCCGGGCGGGGCAGCCCTGAAAAAAGGTAGCAACACAACAGAAACTCATAAATAAAGCCCTAACTCCCCAGGACAGAGTACCTGGGAAAAAAAAGGGGGAGGTTTATCAGTTCTGCTGCAGCAGACTTAAACATACTTGTCCAGCAGCTCTAAATGAACAATTGAACTCACAGCTCAGCACGTAAGCTCCTATAAAGGACAGACTGTCTCCTCAAGCAGCTCCCTGGCCCCCGTATATCCAAAGAGTCACCTCATAAAGGAGAGATCAGACTGACATCTGGTGGGTATCCTTCTGGGACAAAGATAGCAGAAGAAGAAACTGGCAGAAACTCTTTCTGTTCTGCAGCCGCTGCAGGTGATCCCCAGGCAAGCAGGGCCCGGAGTGGACCTCAGCAGCCCTACAGCAGAGAGACCTGAATGTTAAAAGGAAAACTAAGAAACAGAAAGAAATAACTTCATCATCAACAAACTGGACATCCACTCAGAGACCCAACCTGAAAGTTAACAACTGCAAAGACAACAGGTGGATAAATGCACAAAGATGGGAAGAAACCAGTGCAAAAAGGATGAAAACACCCGAAACCAGAACGCCTCTCCTCCTCCTACAAGGGATCACAACTCCTCACCAACAAGGGAACAAGGCTGGATGGAAAATGAGTGTGATGAATTGACAGAATCAGCCTTCAGGAGGTGGGTAATAAGAAACTTCTGTGAGCTAAAAGAACATGTTCTAACCCAATGCAAAGAAACCAAGAACCTTGAAAAAAGACTTGATGAAATGCTAATGAGAATAAACAACTTAGAAAGGAATATAAGTGAATTGATGGAGCTGAAAAACACAACACGAGAACTTTGCAAAGCATACACAAGTTTCAACAGCGGAATTGACCAAGCAGAAGAAAGGATATCAGAGGTTGAAGATCAACTCAATGAAATAAAACGAGAAGGCAAGATTAGAGAAAAAAGGGTAAAAAGGAATGAACAAAGTCTCCAAGAAATATGGGACTATATGAAAAGACCTAATCTACATTTGATAGGTGTACCTGAATGTGACAAAGAGAATCCAAGCTGGAAAATACTCTTCAGGATATTATCCAGGAAAACTTCCCCAACCTAGCAAGGCAGGCCAACATTCAAGTTTGATGATGCTCTTTACCATTTGGTATGTTTATGGAGTGGCTGGTACTGATTGTTCCTTTCTATGTTTAGTGCTTCTTTTAGGAGCTCTTGTAAAGCAGGCCTTGTGGTGATGAAATCTCAGTACTTGCTTGTCCATAAAGGATTTTATTTTTCCTTCACTTACGAAGCTTAGTTTGGCTGGATATGAGATTCTGGATTGAAAGTTCTTTTCTTTAAGGATGTTGAATATTGGCCCCCACTCTCTTTTGGCTTGTAGGGTTTCTGCTGAGAGGTCTGCTGTGAGTCTGATGGGCTTCCCTTTGTGGGTAACCCAACCTTTCTCTCTGCCTGCACTTAGCATTTTTTCCTTCCTTTCAACCCTGGTGAATCTGACGATTATGTGCCTTGGGGTTGCTCTCTTTGAGGAATATCTTCGTGGTGTTCTCTGTATTTCCTGGACTTGAATGTTGGCCTGCCTTGCTAGGTTGGGGAAGTTCTGCTGGATTATATCCTGAAGAGTGTTTTCCAGCTTGGATTCATTCTCTCCGTCACATTCAGGTACACCTATCAAAAGCAGATTAGGACTTTTCACATAATCCCATATTTCGTGGAGGCTTTGTTCATTTCTTTTCACTCTTTTTTCTCTAATCTTGCCTTCTTGTTTTATTTCATTGAGTTGATCTTCAACCTCTAATATCCTTTCTTCTGCTTGATCAATTGAGTTCTTGAAACTTGTGTATGATTCACGAAGTTCTCGTGTTGTGTTTTTCAGCCTGGGAATCTCCTGGTCTTTGGGCAGTAAAAACTCATTTGGAAATGTGGTGATCACTCACCCTCTGCGTTGTTCTTGCTGGGAACTGCACTCCAGAGCTGTTCCTATTTGGCCATCTCGGATCACTTCCAAGATACTTCAGATAAAATGAAAAGGTAGATTTCTAAAGGGATTTGATTATAGGGATTGAAACTGCCTTTGCATAAATTATAAGTGAGGAAATTATGACAATGAAGAAGATCAGATCTAACTGACTCTATCTTGTTTCTAACCTTTAAGCTGTCATTGTTCATTCCTGGGTGTAGGCTTAACAAACTTTCAAAAGAAATTTAGTTAATTATTTGACTCCGAAAGAAAGTTGTTAATAGGACTTTCCCAAAAAGACCTCCTTGTTGCCATCCTGCAGGTTGACGGAAGAACTCAGATGCCAAGTATGTGGCTGAACTGCAGAAAGAGTTGGCCCTGCTGTGAGCTCAGCTGACTCTGGGGTGGAGGCAGAAGAAGGAGTACATCTCCCACTCAGTACAGACTAGCCGTGAGCTAGCAGGCCTACAGCTGAGCTTCTCACACTCACTTCTTGCCGTGGCCCAGGCCGCTGAGGCCACTAACCTGGAGGCAGAGACCTGCAAGCTGGATGAGTCCCTGACTCAAAGTCTGACATCCCCAGGGCCAGTCCTGCTATGCCCCAGCCCCAGCACTACCCAAGCCATCCCCAGGTAGCAGCCGCAGCCAGGAACACACAGACAGAAGACTCTACCATGGGTCATGGCACCTCTGCACACCTATGGGTTTGCCAAAGGAAAAGCCTGGCTCTGTTAGGCACCTTGGAACCCCAGGTCAGCTGGTGTTCCTGGGAAGAGGAAAGAAACCTGCAGTACTGGGAGGGTCCCACCTCACCTAGGAATGAGGCAAATTGCATTTGCTTGCTACTTACGGAATCACCCAGAGGAGTGCCTTACCCTGGCTGAGGTACATCTACTGCCTCTTGTCAAGAATTTATTTTCCTAGTACTTCATCACCTCCTTCAACTTCCCCTTCAACAATAAACCCTGAGGTCTTTGAAAAAAAAAAAAAAAAAGACTTCCTGTTTGCCTGGGGATCATTTGCCTTTGCAGAACAAAGAAAGTAGCTAAATTAGCTACAAGATTAAAAATTACAGTTTAGGGGTTATGCAGTGTCTGGCTCAACAATCTGAACGTCCCCAAATTGCTCCTGGGGATAGTATCACTACTGTAAAACCTAAGATCAGTGCTTGAAATAGTTTGCAGACCCTGCACTCCATGGATCCGCTGACACCACCCAGACTGGTAATATGGCTCAACCAGTTCCGTCATCCCAGCCAGAACAGAAGACAGCAAGAAAACCTCACTATGACCCCCTATGATTCCATCTCCAACCTGACTAATCAGCATTCCCCACTTTCCAATACAGTACCAGCAAAATTATATTTAAAACCTCTGATTCCCGAATGCTAAGGGGAGACTGATTTGAATAATAATAAATCTCTGGTCTCCAGCACATCCAGCTCTGCATGAATAACGCTTTCTACATTGCAATTTTCTTGTCTTGACAAATTGACTCTGTCTAGGCAGCAGGCAAGGAGAACCAATTTGCCAGTTACATTATTTCTTAGCAAATTTGCCAGAATATCAAGACAATATGAATATTATTAAGTAGTGGGGTAAATAGATGTCCCCAGGCATTTTTTTTTTTTTTAGCTGAGACAGACTCGATGGTAGAAAAGCTTCAACTATTATCTTACAAAGTGGTTATAGAATGATTTCATAGGTATCTGCACTGCAAATTTAAAATTATATTTATTATTAATTTTCACCCTGCTGGAAACTTAAAGGTATAATTAATCCAAGACATACACTAAAATCAACAATCTATTGCAGACAAAATTTCAATTACTAACAATGAATAATGCACACATGGCTTGTACCCGATAGGTCACTTATTCTTTTAAGTACTCTAATTATCAGAACTCATTAGCACAGTATGACCAAACTCCTTTTAACATGGATAGATTGTAATAAAAATCAGCTAAAGAACTAAAACCTGACATATTGATTTTCACCTGCTTCAGTAGAAAAGTAATTTAAATATGTATTCTACTTTTGAAGTTAGTTATTATATCATATTTCTCTGTCAAAATCCTTTTACAGTTCATGTCTTGGTGATAAGCATAATGTGAATCAGAAATTCATCATGAGCTTTTGAACTGGCCTAGAGCTCTAGCCTAATCTAATTTAATGCTGTCAAATTTTAAGCTTGAAATAAATCTGAAGACTCAGATAAAGCAATATATGTAAAATGCCTATTAATACTGCTTTGAAATGCATAAGAATCCTAAAATATTTTGGCCCCACTCCTTCCGTAAAAACTACCATTCACTTGGAGCTTACTATTTGACATAAAATTTGTATACATTATTTTACAGTAACTGTATAAAAAATATTATTTCCAGAGTTTCAGACAAATTGACTTATCCAAGTTTGCACAATTAGTAAATTACAGAGTCAGAGTTTGAATATGTTTCTGTCTGGTCCCTAACTCTACCCTTTTCCCACTCTACTACAATTTATTTAATACAATAAATTTTCCTTATTTAACTTTTCTTTTCTTCTTTGTCGTTTAGATTGATCCAGTTTATTGAGAAACCCAAAGAACATTGTCAGCTGGACTGGCTGTGGCCTAGGGCTTGACTAGGCAAAGGCTGCATTTGGTTAATTAGGCAGAATCCCTTAATATGAGGAAACAAAAGGGAGAAAGTAAAGCAAAAATGTATCTTTGTTAAAATTCAAACGGTAGAAAAAAGTAAAGAAAATGCTTCACTTTTACAATAATAATAAATCTGAAAACGAGACATTACTGTCATTCATTTATAATATTAAATTTAGTCTTAAGATAATGCTTTTACCTTTAAAATGCACTGCAAGTTTTTATCTTAATGTTCAGCATCAATAGCTTGCTGTTGTAATTTTTTTAACAAATGTTTTCCACAAATTATGCCCTACTAGAAATATAAGATGATCTGAGTTTTACTTCAAACTAGAATATTCATTGATGTAGTTGTCAAAGGAAATACAATGAGCCGTAAAGTTTTTGTAGATATGAAATGATCTATCTTGACTAAAGACAGTAATTATAGCCACCATCATTGATACTTTTTAGATAGTAAACTTCAAAATAATACCATTTCATTAGGCATATGATATGAGTTCTAAAACATGTGCATTTCAAGGTTTTAACAGAGGGAAATGCATTGTGGATACTTAATAGCAGATAATAGTAGCATCCTGCGGATATATTATCCTTCTAGGTAAAGAGTTGTCAAAAGAATGGTGACCTCTGCTTAATGTATCATCGGTGAGAGAGTGCAATTGAACTTCTCCCTTTGGAGAAGTTTCTCTTTTTTTTATTCCTCCAAAGAGTTCATAGTCTTTCTTAATCATGTCCAAAAAGTCTGTATTTCACAGTCATTAAGAGCACATATTGTGCAGCTAAGAGTCATCTACATTGAAATGTTGCCTTTGATACTTAGTAGTCATGTGACTGTGGTGAAGTTCATTTACTTTGTTAAACCTCAGTTTCCTCATCTGTAAAATAAGGATAACAATTTCCCCTGCCTTCTGTGCTGTAAGAACTGAGATTATGTGTATACTAATATAGTATTTCACATAGTGTGTAGAAAGTAGTGAGCTCACAGTAAATTTTAGCTTTTTCCATTGATGGTTCTTATTACAAATCAAAATATTTTCTTAATTTTGTTATGTTTATATATCATGTGGAGAAAATGCTTTGTAAAACAATTTCATGTCACTTAACTATATAATAAAATTCCTAAAGTGAAAACATCAATGCCCCAAAGAGAAGCAGGTTTAGAAAAACAGGTGTTACTAGGTTACTTAATAATACCTTCTACTCATTAATAGAAATTATTTATAAGAAAATAAAAAGTATGAGTAAATTAATAACTTAGTTCTCAAGTAAAAGCTGTCTACATCTTACATTTAAAAGTGTTCAATCTTTGTATTACTCTCTTATTTCAATGAACATCATCTATATTACCTACACAAGCTGGATATATTGCAGTCATTAGTAACAGAATGCTAATTCAGCACCCGCTATTAAATGGTCAGACAATTTTGCCTCCTGAATTTTTCTTGAGTCTGTCCACTTCTCTATATTTTAATTGCCACTGTTATGATTCAGGCCTACATCATATTTCTACATAGTCTACTTCAAAGCCAAACCTCAATCTTAGCCCAAAAGCTTCTTAAGCTGATAAACAACTTCAGCAAAGTCTCAGCATTCAAAATCAGTGTGCAAAAATGATTAGCATTCCTGTATGCCAACAACAGTCAAATCAGAAGCAAACTCTTATTCACAATTGCCACAAAAAATCAAATATCTAGGAACACAGCTAAATAGGGAGGTGAAAGAACTCTGCAAGGAAAACTACAAACCACTGCTCAAAGAAATTAGCGATGACACAAACAGATGAAACATCTCATGCTCATGGATAGAAAGAATCAATTTTATTAAAATGGCCATACTACCTAAAGGAATTTATAGATTCAGTTTTATTCTCACTGAACTACCGTGGAGATTCTTCATAGAATTAAAAAAAAAAAAAAACTATTTTAAAATTCGCATAAAACCCTAAAATGGCCCAAATATCTAAGGGAATCTTAAGCAAAAGGAACAAAGCTGGAAGCATCATGCTACCCAACCTCGAATTACACTACAGGGTTACAGTAACCATGGTACTGGCACAAGAACAGACACATAGACCAATGGAACAGAGTAGAGAACCTAGAAATAAGGCTGCACACCTACAACAAACTGATCTTCTACAAAGCTGACAGAAACAAGCAATGGGGAAAGAATTCCCTATTTTAAAAACGATACAGGAAAAACTACCTAGCCATACGCAGAAGATTGAAATTGGACTCCTTCCTCATACCATGTAAAAAATTAACTCAAGGTAGATTAAAGGCTTACATGTAAAACCCAAAACTATAAAAGTCATTGAAGATGAACTAGGCAACACCATGCAGGACATAGGTATGGGCAAAGATTTCATGATGAAGACACCAAAAGCAGCTGCAGAAAAAGCAAAACTTGATGAATGGGTTCAAGTTAAACTAAAGAGCTTCTGCACAGGAAAAAAAAAAAAAAAAACTATCAACAAAGTAAGCAGACAATCTACAGAATAGGAGAAAATTTTGGCAAACTATGTATCTGACTAAAGTCTAATAGCCTAATTTGTTAAGGAACTCACACAAATTTACAAGAAAAATAACCATTAAAAATGGACAAATGACATGAAAAGAGAATTTTCAAAAGAAGACATACATGTGGAAAAGAATCATATTAAATAAAGCTCAATATTACTCATCATTAGAGAAATACAAATCAAAACCATTATGAGATACCATCTTACACTAGTCAGAAGAGCTATTATTAAGCAGTCAAAAAATAACAGATGCTAGCAAGGTTTGGAGAAAAATAAATGCTTATACACTGTTTTTGGGGGTTTAAATTAGTTCAGCCATTATGGAAGACAGTGTGGCAATTTCTCAAAGACCTAAAGACAGAAATACCATTAAACCCAGCAATCCCATTACTGGCATTGCAAAAGAATATATCAAAAAGAATATAAATAATTATGTCATACAGACACATGCATGTGTCATTGCAACACCACTCACAATAGCAAAGACATGGAGTCAACTTAAATGCCCAAAAGTAATAGACTGGATAAACAAAATGTGGTATATTTACACCATGGAACACTATGAAGCCATGAAAAGAATGAGATTATGTCTTTTGCAGGTATATGAATGGAGCTGGAGGCCATTATTTTCAGGAAACTAACAAAGGAACAGAAAATCAAATACCACATGTTCTTACTTATAAGTGGGAGCTAAATGATGAGAACAGATGGACACATAGAGAACAACACACACTGGGGCTTACTGGAGAGTAGAAGGTGGGAGGAGCAATTATCAGAAAAAATAACTAATGGGCACTGGGTTCAATACTTGGATGATGAAATAATCTGTACAACAAACCCCATGACAGAAGTTTGCCCATGTAACAAACCTAAACACGTGCACCAGAATTTAAAATAAAACTTTAAAAAAGAGGCCAGGAACAGTGGATCATGCCTGTTATCCCAGCACCTTGGGAGGCATAGACCAGCAGATCACTCGAAGTCACAAGTTCAAGACCAGCCTGGCCAACATGGTGAAACCCCGTGTCTACTAAAAATACAAAAATTAGCCGGATGTGGTGGCATGGGTCTGTAGTCATGGGAGTCATGGGAGTCACAGCTACTTGGGAGAATGAGGCAGAAGAATCGCTCGGACCCAGGAGGTGGAAGTTGCAGGGAGCAAAGATCACAACACTGCACTCCAGCCTGAGCAACAGAGCAAGACTTTATCTCAAAAATAAAAGTTTAAAGAAGATAAAATATGGTATTTATACATAATGGAGTACTATTCAGCTATAAAAATAATGAGATTCAGTTATTTGCAACAATTTGAGTGGAACTGGAGATCGTTTTATTAAGTAAAGTAATCTAGGTGCAGAAAGACAAGCATCACATGTTCTTTCTTATTTCTGGGATCTAAAAATCAAAACAACTGAAACCATGGAGATAGTGTGAGAATGGTTGTCAGAGGCTGGTAAGAATAGTGAGAGGGTAGAGGGGAATGAGGGGATAATTGATGGAACCAAAATAATTGTTACAATTAGTAAATATGGCCTAATATTTGATAGCACAACAGGGTGACTATAGTAAATCATAATTTAATTTTGCATTTTAAAATGACTAAAATAATGTGCTTGGATTGTTCGTAGCACAAAGAATAAATGCTTAATGGGATGAATACACCATCTTCCATGATGTGATTATTATGCCTTGCATGGCTGAGTCAAAATATCTCATGTGCCCTGTAAATATAAACACCTACTATGTATGCAGAAAATTAAAAGTTTAAAAAATTTTTAAAGTCTCATTTGTGTATTTTTGATTTTGTCACTTGTCATACATTCTTAGTCAAATTTTTTTGCCAAATGCTATGTCTAGATGAGATTTTTAAAGTTTTTTTATAGGATTTTTATAGTTACCAGTTTTTTGTTTGTTTGCTGTTCTGGTTTTTTGTTTTATTGAGACAGAGCCTCACTCTGTGGCCCGGAATGAAGTGCAATGGCACAATCATGGCTCACTGCAGCACTGAAGTACTGATCTGAAGCAATCCCTCCCAAGTAGTCAGGACTACATATGCACACTACCATGCCTAGCTAATTTTTATTTTATTTTATTTTATTTTATTTTATTTTATTTTATTTTGTAGAGATTGAGTCTCAGTATGTTGTTGAGGCTGATCTCAAACTCCTGGCCTCAAGTAATCTTTCCACCACAGCCTCCCAAAGTGCTGGGTTTACATGTGTTAGTGAACTCACCTGGCCTAGTTTCAGGTCTTAAATCCGTGTCCCGAATACATCTTGAATTTATTTTTGTATGTGGTGAGAGATATGGGTCCAGTTTGATTCTTCTGATTGTGGCAATCCAATTTTTTCATTATTTTTCTGGGCTGGGTCCAGAGATCTGCTGCTGCATGCAGCCTCAGGACTTGGTGCACTGTTTCCCAGCTGTTCCAGCTGTGGCTGAAAGGGGCCAAGGTACAGCTAAGGCTGTGGCTTCGGAGGGTGCAAGCCTCAACTCTTGGGACATTCCACGTGGTGTTGAGCCTGTGGGTGCACAGAAGCCAAGAATTGAGGTTAAGTGTCTTCCACCTAGATTTCAGAGGATGTATTAAAATGCCTGGATGTACAGGCAGAAGTTGGCTGCAGAGTCAGGGCCCTCATGCAGAACCTCTGCTAGGGCAGTGTGAAAGGAAAATGTGAGTTGGAGCCCCCACACAGAGTCTCCACTGGGACACTGGCTAGTAGAGCTGTGAGAAGAGGGCCATTGTCCTCCATAACCCAGAATGGTAGATCCACTGAGTGCTTGCATCATATACCTGGAAAAGTCAGAGACACTCAATGCCAGCCCATGGAAGCAGCTGAGAGCGGGGATGTACCCTGCAAAGCCACAGAAGTGGAGCTGCCTAAGGGCCATGGGAACCTACCTCTTGCATCAACATGCCCTTGAGGTAAAATGAGCAGTCAAAGGAGATCATTTTGGAACTTTAAGGTTTAATGACTGCCCTATTAGATTTTGGACCTGCATAGGGCCTGTAGCCCCTTTGTTTTGGCCAATTTCTCCCATTTGGAATGGGTGTATTCCAGTGGCTGTGCCCCATTTTATCTAGGAAGTAACTAACTTGATTTTGACTTTACAGGCTCATAGGCAGAAGGGACTTGCCTTGTCTCATATAAGACTTTGGACTTGGACTTTTGAGATAATCCTGGAATGAGTTAAGTCTTGGGGAACTGTTGGGAAGAACTGATTAGTTTTAAAACGTAAGAACATGAGAGTTGGCGGTATCCAGGAGTGGAATGATATGGGGGTGGTTACTCCCAAGCTGCTGTTCTTATAATAGTGAGTGCGTTCTCAAGAGATCTAGTAGTTTTATAAGGGGCTTTCACCCCATTCACTCTGCACTTCTCCTTGCTGCTGCCATGTAAAAAACGACATGTTTTCTTCCCCTTCCACAATGATCATGAGTTTTTGGAAGCTTGCCCAGCTCTGAGGAACTATGAGACAATTAAACCTCTTCCCTTTATAAATTACCCAGTCTTGGGTATGTCTTTATTAACAACCTGGGAACAGACTAATACAACATATTAACAATAAAAACCATAAGCCAGTGTTTAACTCTGCTAGTGGCTTCACAAACCTATACCTGTCATAAAATAATATGGAATTCACTACATAGACAAGCATCAATGAGTGCAAATAAAACTAGAGAAATCTAAATAAGAATGGTAAATTTTATTAATACCAATATCCTGGTTATGGTATTGTGCTACAACATTGCAAAATGTTATCTTGTGGGAAAGTGTCAGAGGGTAAAACTAATATTTCTCTACTCTTTCTTACAAATTCATGTAAAAATTAACAGTTATTTCACAAAAATTTTAATTGAATATATATATATATATACACACACATATATATACGTCATAGTAAATAGACTAGATTAAAACTCAAAAAAATCACAGAATTATGAGGTTTGAACCGTAAAGTACCATCAGGATCATCTTGGCTAACACCTTATTTTACGGTTGAGGAAACAAATACAGAGAGACTCCTTCCAAGGTCGCAGAAAAAGTGAAAGAATCAGAAAATCTGAACTTGTCTCGTCTCTGCCATTTTTGAGGTATGATTTTACACAACCCCTTTAACCTCATTTAGACTGTTCCTTTATCCATAAATTAGGGATAATAGAATCATCCCCAACAATCTTAAAACAATTTTCGAAAGGATCAAGTAAGATACACTATGTAAAATTGCTTTTAAATCTAAAAATTTCTATATGCTTCAGAATGATAGAAATAAAATAATAATTAGAAAAGTGTCTTAAAAGGTAGCAACAGCTCCATACTGATGTGAAAAATTGTGATAAAGAACCAGATGCTAAGAATAGATTTGTAAAAAAAAAAAAAAAAAAAAAAACTTATCTTTTAAAATATTTTTTTTAATTTTTATTTTTTAAAGAATTTTATTATGGAAGATGTGCATTTTTATTTAATTCAATTTAACCCATAGAGAGGTAATAATTTTGTTTTATTAAAAATAATCATTGTTTGATTTGATTCCTTGAATTTACTAACAATGTAGTATTTTAAGCAAAACTCTAAAAATGTTTTCCCAGATTAATGGTGTTAATGCATGCTTCGCCCCTGCTCTCAAAAAGGTTTATGTTTTTCAGCTAATTATTTCTAAAATATATTCGCAAACTAAGAGTTCATTCATGACATATAAACAGTCAGGGTGTAGAAAATCCAGAGGTTAAACATGTTTTAATTACATTATTTTGACTTTATATTGTGTATTAAATAATCAGCTTACATTTGCGTCAGGTGAACTTTTAAATAGTACATCTTTTCCTTTTTCCTATGCACAAGCCATACTAGGAAAAATAAAATAATATTCTGGTTACATATTGAGGAATTCAATCCTTTCTCTGCCTCTTCTATGTGTTTATTGCCTAAATTAAATTGTCCATAATGATACTATTCAATTATTTTAAGAAAAGATGAATCAGTTTAGTAGCCTATTATCCTTGCAGTGTGCAAGTCTATAAAAATTGCTAGCTAGCAAATTTTTAGGTTTTAGTAAGTACTTATTTCAGAAGGAGAAATGACTACGTTCTATTCAATAGCTTATTATGAAAGTGAATATAGCATTTTAGCATCTTTATTATTCTCGAGAAAAAAATGATCTGTCTTTGTCAACTATGTGTCAAGTAAAAGTCTAATAGGGTGTCGTCCAAACCACACTGTTCAATTTAAAACTTGTGAGGCTTTCCATGGTGCAGGCTACATTTGCAAGGGTTTTCTGTATCTTAATATGAAAAGATTTTGCCTCTTATTTTCTGTATATAAATTATTTATATTTTATCAAGTTATTTTATATGTTTCAATAAATGTTCAGACTTGCAGTGACCATGCCTGACAAATTTTCAATTAAAGTTCAATAATGTGTGCATGGCATTTCTTAGGAACTTGAAGCATAACAGAATTGTTTTAGTTTGTTATATTAATAAAGTTTAGTAATCAAAATAAAGTCTAAGCATTAAAGTTTTAGATTTTCATTAATATCACTTTTGCAAGCAATATCACTTTAATAGTTTTATACCAAACTTGCTATAAAGGTGAATTTAGTTGTTAAGACATTAAGTATTAATGTCTTCATGTCTCAAGAGATTCAAAGGTGCTGTGTTAAGGTTATGCTGCTATGAAATTTATAAACAGTTACACCCGTAAGTAAAATATAAAGCATTTGAACTACATGTAGATTAGATCATAAAACAATATTTTGGAGTACTATAAAACTTAAATACTTGCTGGATTTAATTGCATAAAAATATATACACATGATTTGAGGGCTGGCCATTGACTGAGGTTCTTTTACATTTAATGATTATGCATTATTTGGAAAAGTATTTTGTTATAGCTGCCTCATCGATAAATTTGTAAAAGTAATAATTCATATTTTAATGGTCTTATAAGGATAACTGAGACATTGCATTGACATTAGCCCTGACACATAGTAAGCACTCAAGAAATTTAAACTATAACGTACTAATGTAATATAGCTAAACATGTAAATCATTTGGATAATCTACCTAATCTACTAGGGGCATACTCAAGGGCTGGAAATAGTTATTATATGAAGAACTAGAAATAACTGAAGGGGCCAATATGAAGAATAGCAAGTAGCATATTAGCCTATGGCCAGGGTAGATGTTAATTTTGCTCTGACAGAGAAAAATAATGAATCTGACCCTTGAACTATGGGCCAGATAAGAATGATGAGTGTGTATTTTTGTACAGCTGTCTTTGGTTGGCTAGGAAAGAGTGACAGAGAGATGAGAGAGAACATGAATAAGATGAATTAATCTAAGGTTTAATAGATAGCATAACCAAATATGTAATGAAAAAAACTTCATAATTATGATTATAGTTAAATTCTTCAGTATGTTTCAAAATTTTTGACCATAGCCTTTATCATGAAAACTTGCCCACTTAGCCCAAGGGGAAGTTCTAACCCTGCAAATACGTGGAAGTATATTTTCCATCTATACCTACAATGAGTGAATGAAAATGAGAGAGTTGCCTGCTTAGATAAAGAAATGAAGAATTTTTAGAAGGGTAGTTAATGTGTAGATTAATATGACTAAGGTCAAAGAACATTTAATTAAATGCTAATTTGATTTACATTTAAAAAAAATTGAGCTATTCAGTGTATACAACTAAAGTACTATTTAAACAAAATCAGGAACGAATACATTTCAAATGTTTTTTTTTTTTAATTTCTTGCACAATTTCAAGAAATTTAACACTTTTCTAGAATTTTGATAGGTGAAGTAAAAATCATGAAACTGACTGAATAAACCAATGGTAACTTTTTTTTACAGCTCTCCAATATATTTTCGAATTCTAAAATGATGTTAGGGCATCCAAGCTAGATAATTATTAGTGTATTTAGTAATGCTCTCCAAACTTGTAACAAAGATCAGTGTCTTACAGAGCAATTTTCTATATAAAACATTGCTGCTATGTTTGCATTGCATTTGCAAATATGTTTGAAGCTGTTGATCATTTAAGGTCTGTCAAGCAATGGAAATTGAAGTCACTGGACGAATATCTTCAAGATAGTCAGCAGCAAAAGAAACACTGACATGCCAACTTAGCCAGACATTCTTGCCGTTTGTGACATATACCGCAGTGCAAAAATGGCTTGTGTGAGATCCTTGAACTAGTCAGAGAAGAAAACAAAAATATAAAACTATATTTTAAATATACTTATATAACGAATATTTATAAATATAAATAAATTTTATAAATATATTTTATAACATTTAAATATATTTATATTTAAAGTGTATATATATATATATATAAAGAAAACTAAAAGCAGCAGCTCTGATAATGCTTTGAGGTGACTATACTAGAAAGACAAGAATTCCTTTAATTCTAATAATTGTAAAATCAACTGAATTATTTGATACTTTTCTCATGGGTGAAGCAAAAGCTGATGCTTAGATACCAGAGGCCATGAAATTGATCACAATAAAAATAACACACTTGCTTGAAACTTCAGAGCTTTAATATGGTACTGTCAAGCTTTAAAAATGTTTACCAAGACACAGGAGTCTTTCTATTTAAAAATAAATGCTATCAAAACACCCAAATAACATTAAGCAACTGATGTTCTATTTATTTTAGAGACAGAATTTCACTCTGTAACCAAGGTTGGAGTACAGTAGTGCAATCGCAGCTCACTGCAGCCTCAACCTCCTGGGGTCAAGCAATCATCCTGCCTCAGCCTCCCAAGTATCTGGGACTACAGGCCTGTGCCACCTGGCCCAGATATCTTTTTATTTAATTTTTCTGTAGAGATGGGGTCTCATTATGTTGACCAGGTTGGTCTTGAACTGCTGGCCTCAAGTGATTATGCCGCCTCAGCCTCCCAAAGTACTGGGATTACAGCCCAGCAATCTGTGCCACATTGCTGGCTTAAAGTGACCAAATTTTATATTTTCAAATGTATTGCAAAATACATGAACCATTCTGTGACCTGTGTTACTATAGGAATGCTTTTAACATTTCTGAAATCTAATTTTACAACAATGTTAATAAAACTAAGTTATTTCTCCAAAGAGTTACACACACAAGAGCAGCTTCCTTTTTTTGATGAAATTATTAGCAAGAATATTATAATTATATAATTTACTGGAAGTTTACTGGGGTAATCAATGTAGCATTCTAAGGTAAGCTTAACTGAGAACAGTGCACAGAATTCAGCAATATTTAATTTGTATTCAATGTTTATGTAGCTTAGATTTATCACAAACAAAACGTATAAAGTAATTATCAGGGGTAATATATTGGATTTTGATACGTAGATGGTACCTAGAATTTTCTATTGATATGGAAGTGCTGGGAAGGGAAGAGTGTAGTCCCTTTAAATAATACAGAAGTGGGGAAGGGAAGTGCTGGGTAGAGGAGGGTGCAGTCTCTGGCTAGTGCTCCACTCCCATGGACCTAGGTGAGGATAAGGCACTTCTGCCTTCACACACAAATGTTGCATTTTCGAAGACCACCCTGGCTTGCCACACTCCCATCCTGGGCCTATAAAAACTTGAGACCCTAGCAAGGCAGACACACAAGTGGCTGGATGTTGTGAGGAGCACATCAGTGAAAGAAGACACAAGTGGCTGGTCATCAAGATCACACCAGCGGAAGAGCATGCTGACATGCACTGGCAGGCCCGCAGGCTATCGACCTGTGGAATTGCAACCAGGTTTTTTCTTGGGTGCTGGTGAGGCACGGCTCCCCCGAGAGAATGCTGTGGGTTCTTGATATCTGATTTCTTAAGAATAAGCGACGGCACCACTGCAGGTGCACCATACTCTCATAAAAGTCAATATCGGACCCAAGAAGTGTTGCAGAAAGATGATTTTATTTAGGTAGAGAAAAAAGAAGAAAAGGAGAAGAAGAGAAAGACTTCCATGAAGAGTGTGGTAGGGGATTCCAGAGGGGAAATCTGGCCAGGTGTGTGGATACGGACTTTTATCCTGGGAGGAACCCCCACCTTCTCCAAGACCCTGGGCCAATGAAAGGAGTTCCTTAGAGCTTCTGCTGGAATGATTAACTTTTAGTTTCTTCCCACACCTGCGAAATTCAAACATAAACTGTTAAATCTCCTGGATGGAGAGAGAAAGAAGAGGGCCATGGCGCTGGGAAATTCTTGCTCTTAAAACTACACCCCCTTGTGGACCCAGAAATAGAACACGTTCCCTCAGAATGATGTTGAGTTTGTCCAGAGTGGTCAGAGAAGAGTCGAGCAGCCCAACTCTGAGGGAAAACCATCTCCTTTCTGGCTCTGCCATCTGCTAGGAGCTACTTCTACTAAATAAAACCTTGCACTCATTCTCTAAGCCCACGTGTGATCCAATTCTTCCAGTACACCAAGGCAAAAATCCCTGGGATACAGAAATCCCTCTGTCCTTGTGATAGCGAAGGGGATCTAATTGAGCTGGTTAACACAAGCCACCCATAGACGGCAAGCTAAAAGAGCACTCTGTAACACATGGCCACTTGGGCTTCAGCTGTAAACATTCACCCCTAGACACTGCCGTGTAGTCAGAGCCCCACAGCCTGCCCATGTGTATGCTCCATAGAGGTTTGAGGAGCAGGGCACTGAATAAGAGAGCCACACCCTTGTTGCATGCTCTGCAAGAGGGACAAGGGAAGCTTTCCCATTTCACTATGATCTCGGAATATCAATAGCTTCCAGAGTTATCCAGCTATTTCTGCTGCATTCACACTGGTTGTTGTCTACTACAGGCAGATAAGCAGCACTTATTGTCTGCAGGACATAATTTTATAGCTGTTCTTGAATGCTTTTAGTCAGTTTAAGAATTATAGCCTCAGAATCAAAATATATTTTCACTGAATTTTTAGGCCATTGGTTGACAGTCTATTATGTTCAAATTCACTCACCAAATGCTGATCTTCTATTTTATGCTCTGGTATTTAGAAGGTTTTTTGGTATGTAGTTTTTCATAATGTTTACCTTAATTTTTCCTGGTACTATTTAAGATGGTTCACTGCCTTTCAGGTCTCAGAAAACAGAGTAAGAAATCAAACAAAACCACAAAAATCTCATATCTACCTAACTACTTGCTGTTGTTCCATTTCATATATATATATATATACACACACACACACACACTATATATATGTATATAAATGACATATATATGAAGAATATATATAGTATATATATAAACACATATATATGTAACAACCACAAATATATATATATATATATATAACAACAGCAATATACATATATCCTAAACATATATATATAGCCACTTTAAGGATCTCCTGCAAGCCATTTTTGCCCTGCAGCATATGTGTATATGTGTGCATATAGCCATTTTGCCATTTGTGACATAAAATATTTTACATATATTTTACATATATGCGACAGAATATTTTAACCTATAGTTGACCTTGAGGTTCTAGGCAAATCAGAAATGCCGACTAAGACAGAGTTGTAAACTGCTTGCCAAAGTATTAAAGGCACGTCCTGCCACATGGAGAGAAACTCTCAGCAAAGTTTGGGTGATTTATTGGTTAAAGCATTTAAGGAGACCTCTGCTCAATCATTAGCTGATCAGAAAGCTAAACAGGGAAAAACTTTGGTAGAAACAGATAATAAGGAATGCAAACAACCGAACTGCTACAGGAAAGCCACCAAACTGCAACTACATAAAAAAAAAAACAAGAAAACAAAAACTCCAAAGGAGGTAGGGAAACATAATTTCAATATGTGTCAATTTATATTATTTAAAATATCCAGCTTTCAACAAAAAATATGAGATATACAAATAAAGAGGAAAATAAGATGTACATGCAGAAAATATAAAAGTTAATAGAAACTGACTCTGAAAAAGTCCAGATATTGGACTTCTTAGATTTAGTTGACCTATTACAAGTATAATAAAAGAAAATGATGGTGAAAGAGAGTAGATCAATGTTATTGTATCCAATAAAAGATATCAACAAAAAGATTATAATTGTATAAAAGAGCAAACTAGATATGCTGGTGTTGAATAGTACAAATATTGAAATGAAAAATAAATCACTAAAGTGGGTCAACAATGGATTTCAACTGAAAAAGACAGAATCATCAAACTTGAAGAATAGTTAATTGAGATTATCCAGTCTAAGAAACAGAAAGACAATGAACAAAGAAACAAAAAAGAAACAGAGCCCTAGAGACATGTGAGCCACGAATAAGTGTACTGAATTATGCAACATGGAAATCTGATGGACAGGAGAGAGATAACACCAAGAAAAATATGTGAAGAAATAATGGTCGAATATTTTTGACAGAAATGAAATATTAATGTTCATATCCAAAAAGCTCGAAAAAACTGCAATTTGATAAACACAAAATCATTCACATCTAGATACATGACAGTCAAATTATCATAAGCCAAAGACTAATATAGAATCTTAAAAGCAGCAAGATAAAACTTACTTATCATAGACAAAAGAACCTTATAAGATTAACATTTGACTTCTCATCAAAAATCATGGAGACTAAAAGACAGAGAGGAATGACATATTCAAAGTGCTGTAAGAAAAAACCTACCAACCAGAATTTTTCTATAAATCAAACTACACTTCAAAATTGAGGGAGAAATGAAGATATTTCCAGATTTAAAATAAACAGAGAATTTGTGTTTTGCAAACTTCTCTAAAATAAATATTAAATGAAAGCTTTAAGATTGAAATGAAAGGACAATAGACAAAAACGCAAATCCCTGTGAATAAATAGACTGGTATTGGTAAGTACACAGTTATTAGGTTGGTGCAAAAGTAATTGCAGTTGTTACTATTAAAAATTGCACCAACTTAATACACTTAAGTTAGCATAAATGTATTTTTATTGTATACATTTTTTCTTGTAACTGATTTAAAGTGCATAAAGCAACAATTATAAAACTGTTTTGATGAGCTAATAAGCTATGAAGATGTAATTTATAAGGCAAAGGTAGTACAAAGTGAGAAAGACAGAAAAAAGAGCTATAATGTTCAAAGATTTTTACATTACTCAAATTCAATTAGTATTTTGATAAGAGCCATATAGTTTTGTATTGTTTTTATTTGGATTAAAGACTTTTTATTTTTCGGACAGTGTCTCTCTCTGTCACCCAGGCTGAGGCGCAGTGGCACGATCTTGGCTCACTGCAACCTCTGCCTCCCAGGTTCAAGCAATTCTCCTGCCTCAGCATTCCTGGAAGGCTGAGAATACAGGTGTGTGTTCCACCAGACCTGCCAAATTTTTTTGTATTTTTAGTAGAGACAGCATTTTGCCATGCTGGGCAGGCTGGTCTTGAACTTCTGACCTCAAGTGATCTGCCCACCTCCATTTCCCACAGTGTTGGGATTATAGGTCTCAAATGTTTTTATTTTGTATAACTCTCTAAACAGTTCATGGCAAAGATTATCAGTGTTCTCCATATTATAAGAAATAGAGTCCTTAGCATTCTTGGGTCTATTCATATTAAGCAGCCAACTCCAGAAACTCCAGAACCCACAAAACAACTTCATCTTTAACATTCTGTTTCTCTAGAACCACTACTGGTATCAAAATCTGTGTTAGTCAGGTTCATATATATATACACACATACGTATGTATATACGTTTGTGTGTGTGTGTGTGTATATATATATATATATATATATATATATATATATATATGGGGAGTTTATTAAGTATTAACTCACGCGATTACAAAGTCCCACAATAGGTTGTGTGCAGGCTAAAGAGTTAAAAGAGCCAGTCTGAGTTCCAAAACTGAAGAACTTGGAGTCTAATGTCTAAGAGCAGGAAGGATCCAGCATGGAAGAAAGACATAGGCTGGGAAGCTAGGCCAGTCTCTCTTTTCACATTTTTCTGCCTGCTTGTATTCTAGCCAAACTGGCAGCTGATTAGATTGTGCCCACTCAGATTAAGGGTGGGTCTGCCTTTCCCAGCCCACTGACTCAAATGTTAATCTCCTTTGTTAATATCCTCACAGACACACCCAGGATCAATATTTTGTATCTTTCAATCCAGTCAAATTGACAGTAGTAACCAACACAAAAGGGAATCATACAAGTGTCCTTTTGTGTCTGGTTTCTACAACTTAGTCCAATGATTTCAAGGTTCACTTATATTATAACATGCATAATTTATTTTGTGGCTAAATAATATACCATTTTATGAATATACCATATTTATTTCTTCATTCACCATTTGATTGGAATTTAGAATGTTCTCACTTTTTAGCTATTATGAATAATACTGCAGTAAACATCAATTTATAAGTTTTTGTGTGACATATGCTTTTAATTATTTTTGACATATACCTAAGAGTGAAATTTCTAGGTTGTGTGGTAACCCTAAGTTTAACTTTGTAAGGAATTATAAACTGTTTTCCAAAGCAGCTGTACCATTTTACATTACCACTAGCAATATAGGAGGGCTCCACTTTTTCCATGTTAAGGACAATTGTTAATGTTCATCTTTTTATTATAACCATTTTAATGGGGAATGAAGTAATTTTTCATTGTGGTTTTAATTTTAATTGCCCTCATGGCTAATAATGTTGAACACTTTCTTATGTGCTTAATTACTATTTAATAAGTTTATCAGATAACTGTTTATTCAAATTTTTGCCTATTTTTAATTGTGCTTATTCAGCTCTTTATTGTTTGATTGCAAAAGTTCTGTATATATTCTAGATACATGTACTTAATCAGAATATTTCCTCCTGTGGGTTGTTTTTCACTGCCTTGATGGTATCTTTGCAGGACAGATTTTTAAAAAAATTTAAATAAAAATATGTTATTTGTTGTTGTTGTTGCTTGTGCTATGGGTGCTATATCTCAGAAGTTATTGCCTCATCTAAGGTAAAAAAAGAAATGTTCATATGTCAATGTTATATTTTTGTTATTTCAGCTCTTGTATTTAGGAATATGGTCTATTTTGAGCTTTTTTTCTTATAAGATTGCAACTTTATTCTTTTTTCGTAGATATAGAATTTACCCTGCAGCATTTGATAAAAAGAATATTTTCTCTACAGCGAATTATTTTGGCACCCTTGCCAAAATCAAGTCACAATAAATCTCAAGGTATATTTTTTCTTATTACTTCTATTTTATTAACCTATATATAATCAATATATAATCAACTTTTTGCCACTACCACACTGCTTTGATTGCTGTATCTTTGTAGTATACATGAAATCGAGAAATATGAGTCTTCCAACTTCGTTCTTCTTTATCAAGATTGTTTTGAATAGTCTGAATTCTTTGTATATAAGAAGTTTAGGACCAGTTTGTCAATTTTTGTGAAGTCAGCAGAAATTTTGATAGGGATTGCACAGAATAAATTGATTATTTTAGTAACTACTGTTATTTTAACAATATTAAATCTTCTGATTTATAATATGACAAGTATTTTCAAATATTTTGGCCTTTAAATTACTTCTACAGCATTATGTAGATCTCAGAGTTCATGTTTTACACTTATTTTGTTAAATTAATGCTAAAGTATTATTTTTGATGCTACTGTGAATAAAAATATTTTCTTAATATTTCTCTTGAATTGTTTATTGCTAGTATATAAAAAATTGATTTTTATATGTTTATCTTTTATACTAAACTTTGTGACCTCATTTATTAGTTCTAATAGTTTCTTATGTGTGTCTGTGTTTGTAAGGATTCCTTAGGATTTTCTATAGGCAAGTTGATTACTGCCGTTTATTTCATATTCTTTTCTGATTGCCCTGTCTAGACCTTTCAGTATCATGCTGAATAGAAGTGAAGACAGTGTACATCACTCTATTTTTCCTGACTATAGAAAGAATAAGACAATCCACTTGCACTATTAAATGTGGTTTGCTGTATGTTTTTTGCAGATGAACTTTATTAGTTCAGGGAAGTTTTCTTCTATTATAGTTTCTTGAGGCTTTTATTCTGAGGAAGTGTTGTATTGTGCCAAATGCTTTTTGGTGTATCTATTGATATGATCATGTGAGTTATGGTCTTTATTTTTTGATATGGTGAAATGTATTTATTAATTTTTTCATATATTGGCACAGCTTTGCATTCCTGGGTAAAAATATTACCTTTTATAGGTGTACATAATCTTTTCTAGATGTTGCTGTATTTTGTTTTACTGCTTTTTTTAAAATAGATTTTTGTGTTTATAGTAATAAGGTATGCCGTTGGTAGTTTGGGTTTGGTTTTGGTTATCTCTTTTGGAGTTTTCATCTGGCTATGGTATCAGGCTAATAATACTGGCCTTTCACAATAAGTTAGAAAATATTTCTCTTCTTCTATTATTTGGAAGACTTTGAGAAAGATTGATGTTAATTATTATTTAAACATTTGGTTTAATCACATCTATTTTTGTTTTAATTGCCTGAGCTTTAGGGATCAAACCTAAAAATATTATTTCTCAAACTAATACTATGTCATTTTTCTTTTATTTTTTCTTCATATTCATGTCTAACTTTAAGTCTTTAATTCATTTTGTGTTGATTTTTGCACGTAGTGTGTGATAAGGATCCAATCTCATTACTCTACATGTAGATATCTAGATTTCTCTTTTTCCCATTTGTATTTTTGGTACCTTTTCTGAAAATCAGTTTTCTTTTTCTCTCTATTTTGTCACATTGGTTAATATGTCTATTTTGATACCACTACCATTTTGTTTTAAATAAAATAGCTTTGTAATATAGTTTTAAGTCAGGTAGTGTGATATTTATATCTTTGTTCTTTTTGCCCAAAATTGCCTTGGCTATTTAGGATTTTTTTCTGTGTTCATATAAATTTTACAACTGTTTATTCTAATTTTAAAAAAGTTACATTAAAAATGTGATAGAGGCTACATTGAATCTATAGATCACCATGGGTAATGTGGACATTTTAGCAACATTAATTTTTTCTTATTCATGCACTTGGAATATTTTGCTGTTTGTGTCTTCTTCAATTTCCTTCAACTTTTTATAATTTTCAAAGTACAGATCTTCCATTTTCTTGGTTAAATTTATTCCTAAATATTTTATTTTTGTATCTGTTGTAAATAGAAATTTTAGATATTATTTTTAGATAGTTTATTGTCAATGTATAAAAGTATTACTGATTTTTTTGTATGTATTTTATATCCCACAACTTTACCACATTATTTTCTCACTTCTAATAATTTTTGGTGAAATTTTTAGGGTTTTTGTATCTGTAATTGAAAAATATTTGCATGGCACAATAAACAGTTAACAAAATTAAAAGACAAAATATGGATTGGGAGAACATATTAACATGCCATTCATTTGAAAATAGGCTAATACCTAAAAAAAATAAGAAATTAATGTGATGGTTAATACTGAGTGTCAACTTGATTGGATTGAATGATGCAAACCTGGGTGTGTCTGTAAGTGTGTTGCCAAAGAAAATTAACATTTAAGTCAGTGGACTGGGAGAAGCAAACCTACCCTAGACCTGGGTAGGCACTATACAATGAGCTGTCACCATGGCTACAATAAAGCAGGCAGAATGTGGAAGGTCTAAACTGGCTTAGTCTTCCAGCCTCCTTTTCTCTCCTGTGATGGATACTTACTGCCCTCGAACATCAGACTCCAAGTTCTTCGGCTTTTGGAGTCTTCGACTTACACCAGCTGTTTGCCAGTGGCTCTCAGGCCTTTGGCCACAGGAAGGCTGCACCGTTGGCTTCCCTACTTTTGAAATTTTGGGACTCAGACTGATCCACCACTGGCTTTCTTGCTCCTTAGTGTACAGATGGCCTATCACGGGACTTTACCTGGTAACTATCTGTATGAGTTTTAGCATTTGCTGATTCTCTTTCCCTCCATGAACAACTTCTACCTTCCTTTCTTAAATATTCTTTCTCCAAGCTACCTTTAAAGGTTCTAGATTTTATAAAAACTGCTTACAACCTCTTTGAAAATACTTCATATATTCTCAGTCAAGTCATAATCTTAGTTGAGGTTTGTTGCTCTCACCCGTGAGGTTACTTTTGATAAAGTTCAAAAGCCAGAAATATTGGCCGTTTGGCATGGCTAAGTTGGGTTTGGGTAAAAACAAATTTAAAAAGATTTACTTAAAGTGTGCTATGTTTAAAAGTCAGTGTAATTAAAAGTAAATATCTAAGCTATAGGTATTAAAAGGGCTTCATGTATTTTCTTTCTTGGATCTTATATTTTGGAGAAAAGTTTTCTCTTTTTAGTTGACTGAATTATTTTTATCCATTTTGTCTTGCCTCTCTTAATGCATGCATGAGAGGCCCCAAGATAACTTCAGATAGCATGTGACTCCTTGGAAAACAGAGAAGGTGCCAAAGACCTCATTTTGGGAAAACAATACAAAACAAAAAAAAACTTTTTTTTTTTTTGGTGGAATCCCAGGAATTAAAAGAGCATATACCCGTCTCTAAATCTGTTTTTGTTTTCCAGATGTGTCTGCTTATTAGGCCATAGAAACTGCATGGTTTTTAAGCCCAGCTTATTAAAGGTCTCCAGTCTGAGGCCAGTAATCCAATTAGGAAATTGGGAAATGAAAATATAACAATTTGGATTTTCTTCTGTCTGTGTAATCATATGCATTACATGTGTGATATTTACAAAAATGTGCTCCAATTAATTGGCCTGAAGAAAATAAGCACTTAGATCAAATATTTTTTGAAGGAAAATTAAAAGCTGTAACATCTTTTAGTTCATGTGACATTAATCTTTGAGAAATAAAAACAGCTTTAAAGATTACTGGTAAAATAAGTGTCTTCAAAATGTAATCATGTAGACTAAAGTATACAGGTCAGATACTAGGTCTGCTAAATGTTTTAAAGTTATAAAGTACTTCTTTGGCTTTTGGAAACTCTTCAACTTGCCTGCTTTACAATTAAATAAGACCTGGGAACACATGAAATTTATTATTGCCTTAACTACACTGAAAAGATTCAGATTTTATCTTTAAATAATTCAAAATAACTTTCCAGGTTTTACATTAAAATTAAAAATTGCTAAGATTTGCCGTTACAACATGTAATTGAGGCTACTAAAAATAGATTAATGCAAAGGTAAAATTTGGCTTTCTGTCTGTTGAACAGGATTTTTATGTAATATTAAAGATAGATTGTTTGGAAAGTTAAGTCTTCCCTTTTAATAAGTAAAGGTTTTTCCCGTGTTTTAAAATTTTTGAGTCATCATTCTGGCTAAAATAGATGACTTATAGTAATCTGGAATTTTATTTTAAAATACAATTTGTTTTAAACCACTGACATGTTGAACAGGTTTCCCCAAATCAAACTTCAGTTTCAAGGTTGTCTTTTCCAACCCCTAGCTTTAGAATGCTACAGAGGGCCCCTGGAGCATCCAAAAGAAAAAAAAAGTCAACAGGATTATTTGACATGTTTAGTCACATGGGATTGCCAAAAGAAAAATCAGATTTAACTTTTCTCAGGTTATAATTTTATCAATAATATTCATAGATGTCCCACAATTTTATGGGCTTTCTAATGTTCTAATGTCTGAGAATTCTTAACTTACAGTGATATAGTTACCTGCATCAGTGCAATAAGCATTTTTTTTTTTTTTTGCAACTGGACACAATTGAAGAAACAGGTCATTTTACCAAGGGTTTGACTGGAATGGTGTGATTCCCTTTAAAGAATCAAGCTTGACCTACAGAACCAATAAAAGCCCCTTGGGAAAACTTTCTTCATAACTTGTCTACCCAGTCTCTGTACAGGGTTCCTAACCAGTGGTAAGTAAAGAATGTCACTTTCTATGAGGCCCAGGAGCCCCATATTATCTTGGGACCTCAAGAAGAGAGGAATTCACCCAACTCATGGGCACTTGAGGGTACAAACCCATGGCTGCGCTCAGCTTTAAAAGTCTTATCTGAGACTCCTTGTGGAATAGCGTTCCATCGAAGCCATTTTTAAATGCCTATATGAAAAATAATTGTTATTGCTGAACTTCATGCAAATAATCAGGCCAAGTACATGACTAAAGTTTTTTTTGCAAACAACTCAGTCCTATTATGACTTGTTTTTAACAAAAATGAGAATTGGAGAGAAAAATTATGTTTCAAAACTTGTCATACAGTTGTCATTAAATTCTAATCTCATTCATTGTTTTTAAGTTTTTGGCAACATTTTAGACTAACCATGCTTATTTCTGCGAACCACCTAGTGATTACCAGCTGCAGCTCAGAAGAAACAGAAAGGATGAATTATGTGAAAATCTAGATAAATATTATAGTTCTGACCAACTATCCTGCAAATCCAGCCAGGTGATAGAAGTAAATAGGGGTGACCATAGCCAAAGCATTTTTTGTGGAAAATAAGACCAAGGAAGCTAATCAAAGCCCAGCCCCATGCACCCAAATCTTAGCAGGCGTAACTATAGCCATCAGTTATCTGGGCTGGTAGGCAGCCTGGGGACTTCTGAGCCGTCCTTACCCACATGTTTCTTTTTGATATATGCCTTCTAATAACCCGAATTCGTTTCTTCGTCATACTTCAGTCATGTAATTGGAGCCCCAGACAATGGCTCCCTTTTACCACGGACCCTTGGATAGGCCTCAGAGGAAGATCCAACTGCCATTTTTTTTCAAAATAGCACGCCCCTGGTCAGCAGGAGGCAGTTAAGACCAGTGTTTGTCCCTATTCTAAAGGCAGTGAGATGCACCTCTTTAGTGGGGGTAAATGATAGAGACAGGAGACAGCAAAATTCCTAATCAGATAAGGGCAGGTAGCCAGTGAAACCCCACCTCCAAGCCAAAGACAGTTTGAAGCCTGAAAGCCACGCTACAGGTAAAATCCTCAGACCAAATTGAGAACTTGTCTTTCTGTTGGTGTGCTTTCCTCTGATTGATCCCCATCCTTCATCTATTTCACATATACCCACCCTTTGCTAATTGGTTTTCTACGCTGTTGTACCTACCTTTGAGTGGTGTGTTCACTTCAACCTTTTTTTTGCATACTCACAAACCAATCATCACACACTCCCCATTATGTGCCTATAAAGACCCCAGACTCAATCAGTAGAGGAGGAGACAACCTGACTTCAAGGAAGAGACAACCTGATTTTGGGAAAGATGTCCTGCCTTTCCCATTCCCTCTCCAGCTCTCCTCTTGGTTGAGTCATTTTCATCTCTCAATAAAATTAAATGCCTTCACCATCCTTCAATCATTCAAATGACTTCATTCTTCTTGGACTTTGAAGAAGAGCTCAGGACCCACCTAGTGTGGGTACTCAGAAATGCTGTGACACTGGCCCTTTCCCCTTACCAGAGGAGGGCAGCCATCCCACGTGCCAAGTCAAGGAGCTAACTGAGCTGCTAACATGCTGCCATCCACAGGCAGTGGAACTGATCGAGCACTGTGACACCCCTTCTCAGGCTTTGAGGTCATGGGCACCCTCATCTGGGCACTGCATCATTCCCCTTGAGTTGACACACCTGGTCTGGCCACAGGCCCTGCACAGAGCTTGCTTCTGTGTAGACACCTGGAGAAGCCAGTCAGATCCCACACTCGTTCACTCACGTGATCCCTCTTGCAAGGTGTTGAGCATGGTGGGGCAAATAGGCCACCCCTTCCACAAGTTTAGCAAAAGGGCTGAGAAAAATCCTGCATTATTATCTTTGATATGTCTACCAGAAACATGTAAAAAATATTAAATAAAAAGGGAATGGTTAAATAATTTGGGGTAGATTTACAGAAATGTGTATCCGTATATAGCTGTGAACATAAACAGACTGTAGGTTTGTGTATAAAATATAAATGACTATCAGGAGAATTATTGAATGAATATATAATATTTAATTTTCAAAATACACAAATTTTAATGATTTTTAAGATATATGTGCATTTAGTAAATGAAATGAAAAGCAATTTGATTTTTTAAGGAAGCAGTGATAGAAATTTTTCATGAGTTAGAGGATAGGGTTTAGCTGGAAACTAGAAAATGATTTAGGCTCTTAGAGGAAAATGAAAGAGAATATTATATTGTTTAGGGTAATAGAATCTAGGCTTAGAGTAGAGCCCTGTGAGCTGGGGATTAGAGCATATTCTAGAGGTAGTTCTAGATGTGTAGTGTTGGCCTAGTGTGGTGTAAGTGGGGTTTAGAAAGTATGGTATAAAGGAGAATGTTGCAGTAGGACTTGCAGAGAAGAGTATATGCCTTTGGTGCTGAGGCTAGACAAAATATAGGGTACAGTGGAGCTGTGGCGAGGAAGACAAAAGAAATTCTGGTGCCCAGCTGTCCATCCAACCCTCTGTTCAGTCCTGTCATGTTCACCTGCCAATGTGCTCCCGACAGCTATCACAATAGTCTGTGTGGGGGACCTTCTAGCCGGCGCAGCAGTGGGGATGGCTCTGAAACATGACATAGCCCTGCCCTCCTCGAGGAGCTTTACATTGAAGCTGTGGAAGTTACCTATGTGCCAGTGCCAGCCCTCAGACTCCATACACTCAGGGGAGAATATAATATGGAAGATGCACACCATCTGTGGCTGTGAGGAGGACCTGCCACTTTCTCTGCCCATCCTTCACTTCCACTCCTAGGCAAGGAGGCCCAAACTTTATCACAGGCTTGATAGTACAGATGCAGGAATTCTGCATAGTGGAATCAGTAGCAGACTTTGCTAGCATAATAGAAGTAAATGAAGTTCATGAGCCCTTCTCGCCAAGTGGTGCACAGGAAGAACTGTGGGTTCCAGCAGGTGCACAGCAAACACTGGGATGTTCTCACTCTGATCTGCTTCCTGCAGTGCCATGGGACATACAGACGTAACCAAGATAGTCAGATGGATGAGCCAAGGATTGTCCCACTTGGGCCTTCTGTATGGTTAACCTTTTTAACTAGCTCCATCAATGGCAGCTTTGAGACAGACCCCGCCCATACAAGGATATGGTGATGGAGAGCTTTAGAGACTGATCCTGTTCATGGGTGAAGCCACAGAGGCTGCCCCTGCCTATTGTGGGTGACAGGCAAGCCTTCCACATAGAAGATAAGGGAAGATGTAGAGATGGGCAAGGCCCATTGAGGAAATTATATAAATGGTCTCCACCCATTGAGACTATGTTAGTTCATTCTCATGTTGTTATAAATAAATGAGACAGGGTAATTAATAGAGAAAAGAGGCTTCATCGGCTCATGGTTCTGCAAGCAGTAAAGGAAGCATAGTGGCTTAAGTTTCTCTGGAGGCCACAGGAAGCTTCCAATTAGGGCAGAAGGCAAAGAAAGAACAGGCAGTGTCAGACGGGCCAAGCAATAGCAAGTGGGAGATGTGCTACATACTTTTAAACAAACATCTCATGAAAACTCACTCACTATAACAAGGATAGCATCAAGGTTTACGGTGCTAAACAATTCATGAGAAACCACCCTCATGATCTAATCACCTCCTACAAGTCCCCACCTCTAACATTAAGGATTACAGCTGAACACAAGATTTGGATGACAACACAGATCCAAACCATATCAGAGACCTTAGCAACAGTTCTTAACACAGTTAAAATCTAACTATAAGTTGGATTTTTAGAACAGGTTCTTATCACAAAAGGACCAGTGAGACAGTACATGACTCTGTCCACTGCATGGAGGGAAGAAAACCATAGAGAAGGTGTACTAGGGCCTCCTTAGAGACAAACCACAAACAGTGACATCTGAGGGACAAGTCTCATCTAACAAGGGCTCTAGAGATATATCCCATTTACCAGGAGGGCCTAAGAGGCAGTCTGTGATACAGGGAGAGATCTGAGAAACAAAAATCACAAGAGTTTATTTTTTGAGTATAAAGAGTTATCTATGGGAAGAGGAATCATAGGGAACTTCAAAGGTATTGATATTATCTTCCATTTTTGCATGCCTCTAAAGGAATACCTGAGGCTGGGTAATTTACAGAGAAAAGAGGTTTATTTGACTCACGGTTCTGCAGGGTATACGAGAAGCTTGGTGCCATATCTCCTTTTGCCAAGGATCTCAGGAAGCTTCCACTTATGGCAGAAGAGGAAGGGGAATCAGTTTGTCGCATGGCAAGAGAGGGAGGAAAAGAGAAAGGGGAATGATTCCACACTCTTTCAAACAACCAGGTATCACATGAACGAAGAGAGTGAGAAGTCACTCAATACTCACCGCAGGATACCAAGCCATTTATGAAGTAACCAGCCCCATGACCAAAATACCTTCTATCACAACCCATCTCCAATACTGGGGATCAAATTCCAATATGAGGTTCAGCAGGGACTTATATGCAAACAGTATCAGTAATGTTCTATTTCTTATCCTGACTGGTAAATCCTTATGTATTTGTCTTATTCTTTTTATGCTTTATTTATGAATTGCTAATTTTTTACAGCTATAAAATATTTTATAATCAATCGGTTTGTTTTTTTTTTAAAAGGGCATACTGTTGGAATCCTGAAATAGGCAAGACAACAAGAAAGAAGATTATTGATCAGGCTATTCTAATAATCTAGGTAAAACATTGTGAAAATGTTAATTATGACTGGTATTAGTGATGGATGTGGATAGGGAAAAGTAATTAGGAGACAGAAACAGCAGAACTTAGTGAGCAGAATGGTAAGCATATCAGGCAGAATTCAGTTAGCGAAGAAAATAGAAAATAAAATGATTGGGTATTTTAAAAGCAAAAAGATTTAATACAAACACGAAAAGGCTAAATGTTCATATTCTAGCCTGGACCTTCTGGAAGGACCACAAAGGCAACGGGGAATTGATCTGCTAAATAAAGTACTATCTCTGAGGCCGCAACCAGAGCTGTATTCAGAAGCAAGCAGTAGCTATTGCTTCACCTGCCTTTCCCCAAAGCTGATGTCCAAGAATTAAAAATGAGATCAATAGTTCTACATCTAACAATCAAGTTTTATACCCATTGCAGTAGAGAAGGGGACATAAAATGCTGCCTCCAGAAAGTACCACATTTCCAAATCTTATTTGTCAACGAGTACTACCCACGGCCACATGAAGGTAGTTAATGCTTCATTTTCCTTCAAATTTTTTTTTGAGTGAATCTAATTAGGGAAACTTAATTCACAAGAAAAAGCCTGAAATTTATAGATGACTTATGCACCAGGATGTTCTTGCATTAATATAAAGAAATACCTGAGACTAGGTAATCTATAAGAAAAAATATTTAATAGCCTCATGATTCTGCAGGCCGTACGGGAAAGTTAATAGCATCTGCTTCTGAGGAGGTCGCAGGAAGCTTTCAATCATGGCAGAAGGCAAAAGAAGAGCAGTCACTTCACATGGTAAAAGCAGGAGTAAGCAAGAGAGATGAAAGAGGGGAGATACCACACACTTTTAAATGACCAGAGCCAGAGCTCACTTATCACCAATGAGGTGCCCCAGGCCATTCATGAGTAATCCACTCTCATGACCCAAATACCTTCCATCAGGCCCCACCTTCTCCACTGAGGATTATATTTCAACATGAGATGCGGACTGTGATGAATATTCAAACTAAACTTAGAAATATGTTATTTAGCATCTTAGTCTCTCAAAAGGTAACATGGAGTAGAAGTTGAGTAAGCCTGATCAAGTCAAGTACAACAAAAATATTAAATAATATTAAAGGAGGATGGAACCCAGTGTATCTCAGGTTTCTGTTTTCAGCAACTGTGTAGATAATCATGCCAGTCAATAAGGAACACAAGTTTTATTTTTCAGGGGAGAAGTTTAAGATGATGATATAACTTAAGATAGTAATTTGACCTGGGGATACAATACATAGATAGTAACTAAAGTCTCATGAGGCAGATATGATTACATGGCGAGAAGAAAATAGGCCCTGTGACTTCAAAAAATAACAACAGTTTTGGAGTAAACAGGAGACAACTATTAGTTATGGAGTAAAGCTAAAATGTGTATTCATACCTATCTCACTCTTTGAACCTCATACTTTTATTGATAATAAGCTGCTGTTTTTCACTTACATGGCAACATTTTTTATTTATAAAGATAATTCTGATATATATTAAATAATAGATCAGCTTTCAAAACCGCTGTAACAAGGTCGTTGATTTTGTTCGTGTAAACACATCAGTGCCAGAAACTGAGTATTCTATAATAATAAAGGTTGCTGAAAGCTAAGAAGTTAAGATCTTAAATTCTGCCTCGGGGAGGACGTAAAGTGATCATTACTTTATGTCATTTTGATAAATCTGAAAGTTGATAAAGTTTATTCCGAGTGTTGAAATTTTAAGAGATGAAGAGCTGAGTAGATTTAATAGTAAAGAAACTGACGTCAGGTGCGGTGGCTCACTCCTGTAATGCCAGCACTTTGGGAAGCTGAGGAAGGTAGATCACGAAGTCAGGAGTTCGAGACCAGCCTGGCCAATATGGTGAAACCCCGTCTCTACTAAAAATACAAAAATTAGCCAGGCATGGTGGCGCATGCCTGTAGTCTCAGCTACTTGGGAGGCCGAGGCAGGAGAATAGCTGGAACCTAGGAGGTGGAGGTTGCAGTGAGCTGAGATTGAGCCACTGCACTCCTGCCTGGACAATAGAGTGAGACTCCTTCTCAAAAAAAAAAAAAGTGGAATGGTAAATAGACCTTCCAGCTAAACAGTGTAAAATGGAAGAAACACTGTACCAGAACCCAATGGTCTGAGTCAGCCCCACCACAACTTCTTACTATCCCTATGCACTTTGCCATTTCACCTGTTCTTCAACATTCTCAATTATTTATTCACCTTAAATTTTCTAGATATTCTTAATGCATGAAAGAAGAAAAGGCAGGATACATAGAGATTCACAAAGAAGTCATCTTCATTAATTATTTTATATGTTTTACTTAAATATTCTAAAAGTAATTTTTTCTATTTGGGGTCACATATATTTGGATTATAGTTTATCTCTTTGGAATGATACTCCCTATCCAAAAGTTATCTAATTAATGAAGAATCTCTTCCTCCACTTTTTTCTTCTTTCTTTTCTTTCCTCCATTTGCTTTGCTATGACTACTCTAACTACTCCAATACATTCAGATGTCTTGAATGAATAAATAAAGAGATAAATTTCAGAAGCCTCTATCAGCACAAATCACATTAGCAACTACATTTTGGGTTACATATCTGCCTCTATACTATATTGTGAATTCCTTGAATCTATGTTTACTTTCTTCTTTTTGTGCTCAGCTTTTGGCTGAGAAACTGAGCACAAATTTGGTATATAGAAATACTTGTCCAAAATGTCATTAAATTGACTTAGAATGCAAATGCAAAGCAACAGAATAAGGAAATAAGTAGTATACAATTATTGAGAAAAGGAACAATTTCTGTACTGACCATTGATAGAATTGGTGAGTATAGAAGACCAGACAATGTCATATGGTAGAAGAGAGAGATATTTGGAAAAAAGAGGGGAATAAAATTATAAAACCAAAAAGGCCAGATAAATATCACCCTTTATCTATTTGAATTTTAGTACTCATAAGAGAGCTATTTCTATAAATCAAAAGAGAACTACCAACAAAAAATTGATGTTTAATTATAAAAGCATCCTATCAGACATGTTGCTAGAAATTCTACTCTCTGGGAAATTTGATGTATGATATGAGTAACACCATAAGACAATGTTGACTTTGCCTTCATGATATTTCCCAAAATCTGTCTACTTATCTCTACTACAATTCCTAACCCTCTAATCTCAGCTAATATCATATGTCACATAGAGTCTATGTGACAATGACTCATAGCTGATCTCACTGTTTCTATTTATTATATCCTACATTATATTCTCCTCACTGCTGCTTGGGTGACCTGTTTTAAAAATTGGATGAACCTCCATAGCCATTGCAGTACATTGAGCTCCATAGAAAGCGTGCTGAAGCAAGTGAGAGCTAAATGGACACGGTGACTCTGTGCTTCTCTAATGCAAATAACTAAATGTGGGTGAAGAAGATTTTAAGACACTGAGAAGGAAAACGTCATCATATGCATTTATTGTGCAAGCTTGCCCTGAGAAGGACAAGAAGTACTTAGATGTTTCAGTAAATTTCTAAGTTCATGGAGAGGTGGACGATCCTATCTACAAAAGAAAGAGAGAGAAATAAAAAAAAAAAAACATTTGACATTTGAAGACCTGGCAAAAGGCATACAAGGTATGCCTTGTATGTAAAAGAAATACAAAACTATAGTCCTCCTAAAGGGAAATTAAAAAAAAAAAAGAGTTCAAGGATTCCAATGTGCTCAAGAGTTTTCTTCCAGCATTTTTTGTTGTTTTGTGTTCAGTATCACCAAAACTAAAAGAGAACACTCTGGTCTATTCAATGGTGATGTTGCAAAGAAACTTGGAGGGAGGTGTAATATCATTGTTGCAGATTGCAAACAACCTTATTTAAGGAAGACTGTGAAGATGAAGAAAGCATATGAAAAAGTAATTGTTGCGTACTGAGCTAAAGTTAATTGTTGCATACTGAGCCTGATGTGGCAAACATGTGGGGCAGTCATCAAGGCTTTCAAGAACAAGGAAAAAAAGGGAGAGGAGGAAAAAGAAGAGAATGAGGAGGATGTGGAAACTGAAGATGATGAAGGTGATGACAAATAAGTTGGTGCTAGTACAGGTTAAATTGTGAAACACTTAACCTCCCTGTGCAAAACTCATTCATCTTAAGGAAAACAAATGAAATTTAATGTTGTGTAAGACTCATTTTTATGCTGTCTAGTGAACATGCTATTAAATGTTCCTTTAGTTTTCTCTGTCTGGGTTGAATTTTCATTAGTCACTAACCTTTCCTGGTACAGTATGGAAACTGTAAATTGGCGTGGAAATTTAAAGCAGGTTTTTATTTGTGCACAGCACAAATCAGTTATATAGAGAGATGGTAGTTTTTTTAATTGCCAGTTGTCCTTGATACAGCTTATAGGAAATAGTTGTTCTGTTAACTATTATTCTGTAATTGAAAATAATCGTAACTGTTTCATTGATGTTATATATGATTCTAAATAAATAAAACTGTTTTACTGTTGTTGTTTCATTGGTCTGAAATTTTTCTTAAAAATTTTTTTTTTGCTTTTATCCACTTATACTTTTAAGCATTCTTCATATTGCATATTGCTATCTCATTGTTAATTTTAATTTGTAATTCCCTAAATTTTAATGATGTAGATTACCTTTTCCTGAACTTACTATGAATATATTTCATTTGGTTAAGTTTATGTTCAAATATTTTGCTTATTTTTCATTCTTGTCACAATGTTTACGTTCTTATTATTTAGAGTTTATCATTCTGAATTCAAATCCTTTATCAGATAGGCACTTTGTAAATATTTTGCCCCAGTCTAATCCTTGACTTTTTTTTAAGTACCCTTTATTCTTTGGAATAGTATCTTGATTTTTTTATTCACTTACCAGTGTTGATTTTGTAAAGTAAGCAACCGTTAACAGCAATGTTATTGGCAATCATTGCTCACTTTACAAAAGTTACCAAGAGAATCAGCTTTGCATACACCAGCCAAAGGTTTTCTCCATTCAGTTGCACTAATAAAATAGGTTGGCTATGTGGGCTTTGTAATAGCTGATTTACTTGTGCTAGTTTCAAACATGCCAGCAGAAATAAAAACCGACAAATATTGTCCAAAGTACTTCTCAAACTCACAGGTTCCATAATGCAACATACTTCATACTGTCTTGGATATTATCGCCTGTAAAAACTTATCCTTAACTCTACCTTAGTTATAAAAGAACAGAAGTAGTACAAAGAAGACAAGCAACTGAGTAAGGGTGGATGAATATTTATCAAGCCAATATTTCCTAACCCACAGACACCTGTGAAATTCAGTCAGCCAGGCTCTTAATTAAAACCTTAATTTACCCTGACAATCCATTGAATTAACGCATTATTATCAAAGCCCTTAAGTTACTATATAGGTAAAAGTAATTGCAATTACATAGAAGAAATGCAAGCATGTAAGAAAATGTTTCTATTAAATTTAATTGAACAATAATATGTTGTTATATTTCAAAATATGTGATATTTGTAAATCTTTTAAAAAGGGCCCTCAAAAAATGCTTCCTCCACAGAGATAGTCATTGTTCTCTTCTTAATTTAGGTAGACTTGACATCTTTGCTGTACTGAAATCTTCACACAAAGATCATGGTGTTTATTAATTTTTCAGTTCATCTATAAATTTGTATTACATATCTAAAATTTGTGTATATTTCTTGTTAGTTTGCTTTCTAATCATTTAAAATGTTTGGTTTTGTTATTAGTAGGTCTATTTTTTAATTATATCCGAATATGAATGCAACTGATTTTTACACTTTTTTGCACAACTGTCAATACATAACTGGCTTTTCATATTGCTTTTGAGTGTTATTTTACTGTTTCTCGTTATTCCCAATAGTTTGTCAACTGATTTTTTGTTTCCAAGTATATCTATGTCTTGTTTTCTAAATCTATGATTCTTTCTCATCTTATTGAGTTGGCTAAGGCTAGACAGCCAAGGTTGAATAATAGTAGTGATAACAGGTATTTTGGTCTTGCTCCTTTCTTTAATGAGTATTTTCAACATATTATTTATTACTAAGCAAAATTTTTTAGATCTTATTTATAAGCTAAAATCAGTCATGTTCCAAGTTTTTTTGTTTTCTTTAATTTTTGATTTTGCACTAGTATTAAATTTTATCAAATGCCCTTTGGAGAAAGATATTTATTGATATAATTTCATTATTTTTATTTAACACTCTTTTTCTAGTCAAGTATATGGAAACATTTTCTACTTTTAAACTAGCTCTATATTCTTCAATAAATCTCATTTGGTTATGATATATTTTAATGCACTGCTTGATTTAATTCATTAATATTTCAATTTGATTTTTTGTATTCAGAATCATAAGTTACTTAGACAATAGTTCCCTTTTTCTTAGTATCATTTAGTACATTCACAGTGTTATGCCATCAGCAGCTACAGGAAGTTCCAAAACGTTTTCATCACTCATATAAATATATATACACATATATACATATATATATACACATATATACATATATACACATATATACATATATATATATATATACACCCATTATGGATACTCCTCATTTTCCTTTTCCCTATCCCCTGGCATCCACTAAACCACTTTCCTAGTCTATATATTTATTTAATTCTGAATATTTTATATAAGTAGAGTCATACAGTATGTGACCTTTTGTGTCTACCTTTGTTCTCTTAACAGGTCTTTGAGGTTTATCCATGATGGAGCATTTATCAGTACTTCATTTCTTTTTATGGATAAATAATATTTTATGTATGTGTATACCACATTTTGTTTATGCACTTATCTGTTAATAGAGTTTTTGGTTGTCTCCCTTTTTTGGCTTTTGTGAATAGCAATACTGTAAACATTTGTGCACAAGTGTATGTTTGAGAACTTGTTTTCAGTTCTTTTGAATATGAACCTAAAAGTGAAATTGCTGGGTTATATAATTCCACATTTAACTAGTTGAAAAAACACCAAATGTTCCACAGTGGTTGAACCATTTAACCATCCTACCAGCAACCCATGAGAGTTTCAGTTTCTCCATATTCTCCCTAACACATGTTAGTTTTAATTTTTTGGATGTAACTATCCAAGTGGGTATGAAGAGGTATCTCACTGTGGTTTTTATTTGCATTTTTATACTAAATAATGATGTCAAACAGCTTCTAAGGTGCTATTGGTTATTTTCATATATTCTTTGGAGAAATGTTTATTCAAATCTTTTGTTCATTTTTAAAAAAATATTTTTTGTAGAGATGGGGACTTCTTATGTTGTCCAGGCTGGTTTTGAACTCCTAGCCTCAAGAAATCCTCCAATCTTGGCTTCCTAAAGTTCTGGAATTATAAGCATGAGCAACTGTACCAAACCTCTTTGTTCACTTCTTAAATTGAGTCATCTGTATTTTTGTTGTTGAGTTAGTTGTACAAGTTCTCTATATATCTGAATATAAGAGCCTTATTAGATATATGATGTGCAAATACTCATATCGTTCTTTATGTTGTCTTTCTGCTCTCTTGAGAGTGTTCTTTAATGCACAAGAGATTTTTTTTCATTTTGATAAAGCTCAATGTGCTTATTTTTCTTCCTTTTGCTTTTGAATTCAGTGTCAAATCTAAGAATTAATTATGAAATCCAAAACTATGAAGATTTACCTCTATATATTCTTCTAAGAGTTTTATACTGTTAGCTCTTATTTTAGGTCATTGGTCCGTTCTAAGTTAATTTTTATACATAGTATGAGTTATGGATCCAACTTTGGCCTTTTACATTTCACTATATATCTATTTTTCCAAGCACCATTTGCTGAAGGGACTATTTTTTTTTCCATCAAATGATTTTAGTGCTTTGTTGAAAAATCAATCAACCAAAAATGTGATAATTTATTTCTAGATTCTCATTTCTATTCTGTGGCTTTTCTATCTCCTTTTGCGGATACCACACTGCTTTTTTCACTATGGTTTCATAGGAAGTCTTGAAATTGGCAAGCGAACAGCTTTGTTGTTGTTTTTTCAATATTATTTTGGTTACTCAAGGCCCTTGACAATTTTATATTAATTTGAGGTTTGTTGTTTCTTCGTTTCTATAAAAAAAGGCCATTGATATTTTGATAAATGTTGCCACCTAGGTTCGCAACTCTCTATTTTTTATCATTAGGTTTCAAGAGCAGAAGTGGTCTTTATTCATTTGGGCATTTGGTAAAATTGAGATAAGAGAAAACATTATCTCATATTCCGAGTCTCCTGTTAGGTAGCAATGTAATATTAGTCAATCCTCATTGCATAAGCTATTTTAAAAAAATTATTTGCTCTCAGCTCCTCATTTCTCCTTCTCTCCAATTATCATTTAGTTTTACCCAAACATGCTCACCTTTGAAAGAAACATTAGCTGTGACCACTGTACTTGTCCAGACTACCAGCAGCAATAGTAGTCTAAGAAGTTCTACCTCCATAGTTCATTTCCATTCCTCATTAGGTTATTTACATATCCACCAAAATAGTCAGCTATCTTGATGGAACATTCAGAGAGAAAAAAAAAATCAGCAAGAAATACCTGACTTGAACAACACCATAGACCAAACTGACCTACCAGCAAAAAATTTAATTTCCTTCAATAGAAGAAGAATACACATTTCCTCTTAAATGTACACAAAGCATACTCCAAGATATATCACATGTTAGGTACCAAAAAATGTCAAAACAAATTTGAGAAGAGGAAAATAATTGTAAATATCTTTTCAGACAATGATAGAACGAAAGTAGAAGGTAGTAAACTGAGAAAAATTTTTAAAATTATAAATATGTAGGAAAAACACAGCATTCTTTTGAATTTGGTCAAACAAAAATCAAAAGGTTATTTTAAAAATAACTTGAAACAAATAAAAACACAACTTACCAAAATGTACGGGATGCATCAAAAGCAATACTAACAGGAAAGTTTATAGTAATAAGTGGCTACATTTAAGAAGAAGGCAAGCACGAAAGAAAAAAAGATTTAAACTAAACAACGTGTATTTACACCTCAAGGAACTAGAAAGAAAAGAGCAAACTGAGTGCAAAGTTAATAGAAAGAAGTATATAATAAACATTCGAGTAGACGTACATTAATAAAAGGATTAGAAACAATAGAAATAAATTAATAAAACTGAATTGGCTTTTTGAAACAACTAAAATCAGAAAACTTGTATTTACACTAAAAAAGAGAAAAAATTCCAATAAATAAAATTAGATATTTTTCAAAATAAATTACAACAAATGGCTCAAGAAAAAAATCATAAGATATTTCTGTGAATAATTACATAACAACACATTAGATAATCTAGAGAAAGTGAATAAATATCTAGACACATGAAACCTACTGAACACTCCAATAACAAATAAACTTAAATTAGTAATTTAAAACCTTCCAACGAAGAAAAGTCAAAGACGAGATGGTTTTACAGCGGAATTCTATAAACATTCAAAGAAGAATTAATATGAATCTCTTTAAAAATTTTCCAAAATAATTTAAGAAAAACTTTCAAACTTACTTTTTGATGTCAGCATCATCCTGATACCAAAAGAAGATAAACAAGGCACGATAAAATAAAACTACAGGCTAACATCTCTGATGAACATAGATCTATAAATTTTAATAAAATTCCAAAAAAAAAAAACAAATTCAACTGCACATCAATAAGATTATACATTATGACCAAGTGAGATTTATCTTTGGAATGAAGGTTAGGTATACATACACAAATTAATCAATGTGATACACCACATTAACAGAATCTAATATACAAAACATATAATCTTCTCAATAGCTATAGAAGAAAGCACTTGACAAAGTTCAACATCTATTCGTAATTAAAAAAAAAAAACTCAGTAAAGCAGATAATGAAAGAACTTTCCTTAACATAATAAAGATGATTTATGAAAACCCAAAGCTAACTTTATAATCAATAAAGGGACGCTGTACATTTTCACTCTTAGATTCAATGCAAGGCATGAATGTCCACTCTTGCCACTTTTATTCAACATAGTACTGGAAGTCCTAGCTCGAGCAATTGGGCAAGAAAAATAAATAAAAGACATCCCTATTGGAGAGAAGTACAATTTTTACTGTTTGCATATTACCTAATTCTATATGCAGGGAACCCTAAAAACTTCATTTTAAAAACTTGACCATACTAATGAATTCAGTAAAGTTGCAAGATTCAGAATCATCGTACAAGTAAATAGAGTTTTTTTTACACCAGAAACAAACTATCCAAAAGGAAATCAAGCAAATAATCCCACTTATAACAGCATTACACAAAATAATAAAAAACTGAAGAATAAATTTAAACAAAAATGTGAAAGATTTGTACACTGCAAACCATAGGTCACTGATGAAGGAAATTAAAGAAGACACAAATAATTAGAAAGATATCCTATGATCATAAATTCTATGATCATAAATTGGAGCAATTAATACTGTTAAAATGTCCATATTGCTCAATGCAATTTACAGATTAAATTTGGTATTCATCAAAATTCAAATGGCACTTTTGGCAGAAAAATAAAATTTTCAAAGTTGTATGGAACCACGTAAGTCCCTAAGTAGCCAAAGCAATGTTGGGGAAAAAAAAAAAATTGGGGGCATGACATTTTCTGATTCTAGCTTATATTACAGAACAATAGTAATGATACTAATAAAAAAAAATAGTGGAACAGAAAAGTGAACCCAGAAATAGATCCACACATGTATAATCGACAAACCTCAACAAAAGTGGCAAGAATGCACAACAGAAAAATGATAGTCTCTCCAATATGATATTTGTAAAACTGAATATCAATATGCCAAAGAATAAAATTGAATGCTTATCTTATGCAATATAAACAAATACAAATTGATTAAATGTAATACTTGAAATCATGGCACTTCTGGAGAAAAACATGGAGGAAAATCTCCACGCTATTGTTCTTGTTGATAATTTTTGGGTAGAGTATAATGCCAAAAGCACAGGAAACAAAAGCAAAAATATAATAATAAATATGTGAGACTATCTCAAACTAAAAAGTTTTTGCACATAAAAGAAAACAATTAACAAAACGAAAAGGGAATCTACAAACTGGGAGAAACTATTTGCCAACCGTATATCTTATAAGGGGTTAATAAAGAAAATATGTAAGGAACTTAATGCCATTCAATCACAATAGACAAACAAACAAACAAAGCAGATAAAAATGTGGGCAAAGAACCTGAATAGACAGTTTTCCAAATAAAACATACAAATGGCCAACAGATATATGAAAATGTTCTCAAAAACACGAATTAGCAGACATATGTAAATCAAGACCACAATAAGGGCTAGGTGTGGTAGTTCATGCCTGTAATCCCAAGCAATTTGAGAGGTCAAGGCAAGGGGATTGCTTGAAGTTTAAAACCAGCTTGGGAATCAGTGAGATTCCATCTCTACATAAAATTAACATTTTAAAAAATGCTAAAAACCATAGTGAGATATTACCTCATACCTGTTAGGATAGCTATTATAAAAAAGACAACACATAAGTTTGGCAAGGATGTGGATAAAAGGGAATGCTTTTACATTGTTGGTGGGAGTATAACTTGATACAGCCATTAGAGAAAACAGTCAAAGGTTACTCAAAAAGTTAAAAATCGAACTAACGTATGATCTGGTAATCCCACTTTTGGATATATATCTAAAGGAAACGAAATCAGTGTCTGGAAAAGGTATCTGTTTCTTCATGTCCATTGCAGCATTATTCCCAATACGAAAGGTATGGAAACAATCTATGTGTCCACCAACAAATGAATGGGCAAAAGAAATTATAGGCATATAACTGTATAAATACAGAAATAAGGAAATGCTAACATTCGTGACAACATGGCTGAAATTGGAGGGCAATATACTAAGTGAAATAAACAAGACAGAGAATAAAAATATACTTAATAATCTCACTTATATGTTAAATCTAAAGAGTTGAATTCATGAAAGCAGAGAGTTGAATGTTGGCCTTCAGGGTCCTGTGAGTGGGAAGTAATAAGGAGATGTGAATAAAAGGGTACAAATTTTAGTTACATAAGATGAGTGAGTTCTGTAAATCTATTTTACAGCATGGTTACTATAATCAGTAATACTCTATTGTATACTTGAAATTTAATAAGAGAATAGAACATCAGTGTTTCACCACAAAAACAAAAGGTAACTATATGCAGTAATGGATATGCTTGACTGCAGTAGTCATTTCCCAATGTATATATATATGAAAACTGTAAGGGTAGCTGAGAGAAAGAAGAATAGACCCAAAGTCAGGCAGGAAAGTTTTATTGACCCGTCAGGCTGCTCCATGACAGTTAGAGGAGGCAGTCCCAAGCTTACAAGACAAGGGTTTTTATGGGGTGAGAGGGGCATAAAGGGGTTTCAGTTAACAGGCACAGAGATAGTTTGTTAAATTGCAACAGACCTACAATACATCATCCTGTGACTTTTATGGTAGCAATCTTTTTTTAAAAAAGACAGAAACCAGGACTTTTTACAGATGTGTATCAAACAGTAATTTACAAGTATGGATAACCAACATATGTTTTCCCTGTCCTCCCTCGAGCTTCCCTGTGCTGTGCCAATAGCTGTAATTAGGCTTTGCTTAATTGTAGCACGTCTGGCAGGATGTGGCGCCTAGGTAGGGGTTCAGGAATGCAGCTGCAGAGCAGTCAGAGGGGGGTAAAGGGTCAGCCTGCGCGGAGGGGATTTTCTGAGACAGCATGGCTCTTCTCTAACAAAAACATCAAATTATATTTTAATAAAGCTCTTACTTTAAAATTACAGGTAAAGAAATAGTGGGCTATCTTAACCTCTAAGAAATACAGCTATATTCCCTGTCAAACCCCAATTTTTCCAGATGGAGGATGGTATAATCCACCCTATAAAAACCTTAGGAATTCTGACATGAAAGTTTAAAAATATATTTATAGTTTTCTGATTAGGTGCCATCCCTCATTCCTGAGCCACAGTTGTAGCTTTGGACCACTATATTCAAGTACATAGGAAAAAAAGAGAGTTGAAAGTGATACGGGGAAAAATATCATAGTCATAACAACATCCTCACCACGCCCTCTCCATGGCAAAATTTGTATTGTCATACCAGTATCCTAGCTCACTTCCTTTTGCCAAGATTTTCCAGAAAAGTAGAGGAATTTATCTAATGGGAATCCTTCCCTAATTTAATTAATTAATTAATTTTTTTGTAGAGATGGGAGCTTACTCTGTTGCACAGGCTGCCTCTTGAACTCCTGGGCTCAAAGGATCCTACCACACTGGCCTCTCAAAATGCTGGGGCTACAGGCATGAGTCACTGAAGTTAGTTTTCACCGTGATTTTCAGTGTGAACAATATTTATGAAGAGTTCATGTATGTATCTTCCATTTTAGACAGAAAATATTTCAATTGCCCATTGTAATTCTATCTCAAACCATTATTCTGAGAATAATATACAGCATGTTTCCATTTAAGGTAATTTTTGCTCATTGTTGAACACTATGGACTGGAAAATATGCCTCTTGGCATGAAAAAGAAAACAAAACTAGTAATCCAAATTGGAACAAAACTTCTGTTCCACGCATTTTATATTTTGAGTATTTGCATCTGCCTCTGGACATCTGAAGCTAAGTCCAGAGTAAGTGTCTACTCCTGTCAAGATCCATTTATAATGCTTCGTTACTATTGACCTTGGTCCAGTGTAATTCACTTACTATTTGTGAGATATTGCTGCCAGGGAATCTGCCTCTTAGACATCCAAACTCTGTTTCTTTTCTTCACAGGCAAAGCAATTCCTGTTGGCATTTTGTGCCTCAGAGAGTGCAGGAAATAGATACCTAGATTTGGCTCACCTCTGCATTGCTTCAAGACTCTCATGTCCATTCATTTTATGAACCCAAGGGGCCACATCAAACAAACACACCAACATACCTACTTGTTGATTTCAATGACTTTCTGATTTTGAAAGGTGTTTTTGTTTTTTTTTTTCTGATGAGCATTGGCATATCCTAGGTTAATGTGCCTTTTAAATGCCCATAGTTGTTTCCATAGGGCCATGCTCCATATTCTCATCGCTATTATGGTCCAGTTTTTTTTTCCCCCCATCTATCTGATGATATGACTGGGCCATTGGCCACCAGTCAATAAAAACCCAAACATATAAGGTGATAAAGTTTGTATATTTGTCCCCCCACAAATTTCATGTTTAATTGTAATCCCCAGCATTGGAGGTAGGGCCTGGTGGGAGCTGTTTGGATTGAAAAGGACATATAACTCATGAATTAGTTCTGTCTTTATGATAGTGGGTTCTTATGAGATCTTGTCACTTAAATGTGTGTGACACTTCCCCACTACTGTCTCTCTTCTCTCTTGTTCCTGCTTTTAGCATGTAACATGTCTGCTCCCTCTTTGCCTTTCAACATGAGTGTAAGCTTCCTGAGGCCTCCCGAGAAGCTGACTAGATTCTAACTACTGGAAGATAAGGAGTGTGGGGGCCAAAGGCTTTTGGCCCCCCTAAGAGTTCTCTAAAGTATAACTAACATGAAGCAGATTGATTAATTGGAGAAAATTAACTAACATGTACACATGGAACCCTTCTTTTTTGGAGACAGGGTCTTGCTGTCACACAGGCTGGAGTGCAGTGGAGCAATCATAGCTTACCGTAGCCTTGACTTCTTGGTCTCCAGCAATCCTCCTGTCTCAGCAGCCCAAGTAGGTGGGAATATGGGCATGCACCACCACTTCTGCCTATCGTCTTTTTTTTAAACTTTTGTAGAGTTGTGTTCCCCCTGTGTTGCCCATATATGTGTGTATATATAATATATTATATATGTGTATATATTATATGCATGTGTGTGTATATATATATATATATATATATATAGCTAAAAGCCCTCTAAAGCCCAGACAAGAATATTTACCTGCATATACCTATATGAATTTGGTTAATTCATCTCTTCTCAAGGTCCTCAAATAACAAGGTTTATGAGCCTATCCAAAAGTGGAACTTTTAATTTATCACAGTTCAGGAAACCTGTCACGGAAATGTGTACAAGGTACAAGACCAACACTTCCAAGGGACTTTTATCGGCTCTATAAGTCAGAACTGAAACTATGCCAGTCCATTTAAAGTCTTGGTAAAATAACTGGGGTCTCCAATGGTTTCCTGTAGAAAAGAAAACAGATTCTTAATAAACTTATGTAAGTAACTATATTGACATTATATTGACATAGATTAAAAATACTCATAAATAGTTTTAAAATTCTGGAGAAGTCAGGTAAAAAATAGGATTCAAATTTTGCTCATAGTAGCGTACTTTACTCAATGGTTAAAATCTCCAAATAGCTCAAAGAAAAAAAAGTTTTCTTGAATCTGAAACACAAAAAAATGAATCAACAATGTTTCAAACAAAAATGTTGTAAAAATTATTTAACCAAAGTCTGGACTAGAGAATTATGTAATATTATTTTTATTTTCTCTTAGTTCAGTCCATGCAATTAACTCCTGTGTTACTCAACATTGGACCAATAATCATCATGCACACATCAGCTTTCCAGTGAAATTATTGTAAGTTTTTTCTCTAATCTAGTGGTACAATCTTTAAAGTTATCAGATACCTGCCTTCAAGAGCACCTGTCACAAGTCTTTTCATGAATTCCCCTAAAGAAGCAAGTTTTGGGCTGTAACTAATCATAAACCACTTTTGGGGGGAAAATCAAAGTAAAGCAATAATAGTTGGTTGATAATAAAAGTCTTATAATAGTTATAGTTAAAGACACAATTAAAAAGGAAATTTTGCTATTTCTATGGGACAAAGCAATTTAACATATACTAAGGCATAAGAATTTTAGGGATGTCACACAATTTTGGAACAGACATTAACTACACATTTATATAAATAAAATTCACAGAAAGTTAAACTCCATTTCATGTTTGACAATGCTTCCTGAATGATTTGACGTATTAAATAAGCCATATATGGCTCTCCTGGACTTCAGGAACACTGATATCCAAAAACAAATAATTTGAGGTCAAAAGACAATATAGAAGTTGAAATTTTGATTTAAAAATTATAATATCTGAGATTTAAAACACTTGATATCAAAAAATTGGGTTACATGTTACTGTAAAATTAGTCATTCACTGATCCAAAATTCAAAGATTTAAAAAGAAAAAAAGGAAACCTTTATTTATTGGTAGAAAGGAGTCAATTTTCCAAAAAATAGGAGCTGATCAAGATGGTGTGAAGCCAACTGAATCTGTCTCTCCCTCTTCAGCTTTATCTTTTTTTTTTTTTTTGCACTTTACTGAAAAGGTACACAAAATTTTTTTTATCACTTATTAATACTAGATAAAGATTTTGTTCAAAGGGTAAAACCAAATTCTACCTTTTTATTAGTGTATAAATGCTAATGCTAGTTTTCATAAAATCTTATAAAACAAATCCATCCAACATCAGTTTGAATGCAAGGTAAGATTATCATAAACCTTTATAAGCTTTTATAATTTTTCCAAATCTTTCTTTACTAACTTTGTATATCCATTCACTTTTAACCATCATTCTTTTATTTCTCCAGTTAAAAAATAATCCTTTAAAATCTCTTTCCTTTACCTTAAAAAAAAATTTCCCATGCATTTTTATAAACTTTTTACCCAAAACACATCTTACTTTTAAAATTTGCTTTGTATACATAATTGTTTCTGTTATATTTGGCAGTTTTAACTGCATTTATTTGTTACAATATTAACTCTAAGTAATTCTTATTTTTAGTGAAAAACCTAAGAGGTAAGAAATTGTAATTATATATCACATGCAGAGCACAGGACAAAGGACAGAGCTGCGAGTAATAGCTGACCCTTCACAGCATAGATAGGAGGCACAAATAGGCCAGGGACAGTGCCACATGTCCCCAGTCACTTCTATGACAATTTGTGTAGATCCTAGAGTGTAATGGCTCTTAGATGGACAAGTTAAAGAATTATCAAAAATGTCACAGAAGTAGTTTATGACCTTAAAATAGCAAAAACAGCATCTGACCTGCCTGATCAATTTAGATCAAATGTCTGTATTAAATTTTGAAGATATTTATTTTTATTTTACCAATAATTTTAAAACAATCTTTATTCACCAAAGATTACTAAAGTCACATGAACTAAGAGGCATTTAAGTTAAAGTTTCTATTTTTTCTGGTAAAATATTTGATTTAAGTACTTAATTTTTTTTGAGCCAATTTATTAGAGCTCTTTCATATATTTTGATAGTAAAACATCACATATGTTGTAGTGGAGCGAGCATAGAAAGTCAACACCAAGACAAAAGTAGGCCAAATTGTAGAATCTTTACTGCCGGCGACCACGGAGGACTCACATCTCTCCAACCCCTGGCCTCGAAAGGAGGGTGTCAAGACCTTTTATACCCCTAAAACCACCTCGTGAGTGAGGGTGAAGGGTGGGGGTGGGGGTGGGGGTCAGGGGCTTCAGACATTCCGAGGGCTAGTCAATTCTGTAAATCACCTCCTGGGCGGAGATGAGGGTGAGGTGCTCCAGACATTCCAAGGGCCAGGGGACTTTTGACAGTCTGGTTGTTATTTAAGCGGTTCACAAAAGTCAAGATAAGCGTTTGTTTACACATTGTCTAGGTAGGGTGGAAATTAGAAGTCGCAGGTGCCAAGATGGCCTGGGTTTGGACTGCTTGCCTGTCACATCAGGGTTACAGAGAGCGGTTTCAACAGAAAGCCGAGGTATGGTTGAGGTATGCAGTTATATGGGGCTTTTACCATGTCACACATATACATAACATGTATAAACATATAGACATGAAAACACACAGACAGAAGCAGATGTTACAGATTTATAAGGTTTTTTTTGTCAATTTTAAATAATTTTTTATTTGCTGTTTTCATTACTTGTTTTATTGCCCTAGGCAATTATTAGCTAGACAACCCTAATTTTTGTGTTTTTGAAGCATAACTCTTAGGTGAGACAAGGTAGAAAATGTACATCTCAAAGCGTGTAGAGTGACAGAATGTAAGCCTTTTAAAGACATTTGGGTGGGTTATAGGATGATTTTAAAGTGGATTCCAAGGTAACATAAAATCATAGAAATTTATCACAAGAGTTTATAAAAAGAGCAGTTTAATTCACATAGTTTTCAATTTAATCTCTATGTTACAACTGGTTCACTGATTACAAAGCCATTATACATACCAAGGTCAAGTTTTTTAATAATACAAAGTAATTTCTCAGATCGGCCCCCCCTCGCAAAAGCTAAAGAGACAAGATAATGCAATCCAAAAGAGACTAAAGATGGTAAAAAATGAAAAAATAAATAAGTAAAAATAAATATTAATAAGAGAACAATTTTCAAGAAAGAAAGTGAGCAAAGATACCAAGCACATAATTTTTTAAAAGTTTCAGTCAATTAAAAAAAATTCCCCCAAACAGGATCTAAAAAGATAAAATATATAAAGGCCTTTTACATTGTTAAGTAAAGTTTAGCTTAAAGCTGCCTCCTTACATATTTTAAGTCCAGCCTAAATTATTTTCTGTACATTGTGAACTATAGCAAGTGGAGGTGTAAACAGACCACAGACCACACCTGTGCCAATCACTGGGTTTTGGCCAATCATATGTAGCCAGCTATTTGCACCATGTTCAAATACAGCAAATATCAAGCTATACCCAACCCAGTTGTTCCTGTACCTCATTTCCATTTTCTATACATCGCTATTCTTTTCCTGTTTGTAAATCTTCGTTCACCCATGTCTGCACTGGAGTCTCTGAGCCTACCCTGGCTCAGAAGGCTGCTGGATTCATAAACTGTTCATTACAAAATTAATTTTTTAAAATTTAGTTCAGCTGAACATTTCTTTTATCAGACGGTGTCAAAAGCAGAGTCCGAAGTAAAACTTCTAACAAACGCTAGGAGTTCAGGGTGACCAAAGTGAGGTAGCTGCAGGACCCATTGTGTCCATTGATCTCTTGGAGCAGCTGGGGATTATGGTAAGTTCTTGCTCAGATTTCAGAGCTCTACAGATTCGTGTTTTGAGCTGTTCAAATTTCTTTGATCAAATTTCTGATCCAAACTGGATTTAGAAGTTGCAACAGAAACTGGCCTGGGTCCAAGGTTGGATTAGATCCAGTAATTAACTGCCTTGGTTCCAGTTAGAGGCCTCTTACATCTGACTGGGTCAGAAAGAAAGTGGTAGTAAGTGGTAATATTTTAGGAAGTGTGACATTTGGCTTTTGAAAATTCACAGGGATTTTTATGTTCTACCCTTCTGTTTCATTTTTACTACATGCTTAGGTAGGAAAAAAAATCACTGGCTATGTTAATCAAGGGAACCTGAGAGCAAAGCTAATACCTTAGGTAAAAATGGGATCTTTATGAGTTTTTTTTTCCTGGCTCATACATGCATAAGTGTTAGGCCCCAAAAGCACCAAAGTCTCACAGAAATAGCAAAATCTTACTAAAGATAATTTAGAGTGGAACCCTGCAAATGAACAAAACGGCACTGAAGTGCATTTGGAAATGAGGGCTCGCAAATGAGTCCTATCTAGAGATGACTCTTGATATGCAAAAGTTTCTAAAAAGATTTTAGTATTTTTATTTAAAGACTTAGGCAAATAAAAAGCTTAAGTGACTAATTGATTACATAAATACAATCTACTAACCTTTTAGCTTAGTTACTATCCTCATGCAAAGGAAATAAACTGCAGCATCAATTGGCAGACTTAGGTTAAGAAATGGGATACATTTTACATGGGTAAAAGATGGAATTCGGTTAGAGACCATCCCCTCAATAAAGTCTCTGTTAAAAATAGATATGGATCTATGGGATGCTAACTGCTATTCTCTTTGGATTAGTCTGCCATTTACATTTTTCTGACAGCTAGGGTGAAAGGATTAGGCATAAACAGGACTATCGAACATGGCGAACTTTTTCTTTTAAAAAATGAAAACTAGAGAGCAGACGCGATTGCTGGAAAAGATCCCTTTGTGACCAACAAGCAGCTGCCTGAACTTTTCATTCAGTATTGCTGCATTGGATGGGTCTTTCTTTGGCCTCCCTGAGCTCCTTGCCTTCCCCACCCTACAACAGGCAATGCTTTTCTTTTTTCTGTCCTTTCCCTTTCCTATTTTTTCTGTTACTCATGGCAGCCATGTTGCCCAGAGACGGCATGTTAAATCCCCTTCACAATAGCAAAGATTTGGAATCAATCCAAATGCCCATAAACCAGAGACTGGATAAAGAAAATGTGGCAAATATACACCATGGAATACTATGCAACCATAAAAAAGGATGGGTTCATATCCTTAGCAGGGACATGGATGAACCTGGAAACCATCATTCTCAGCAAACTGACACAAGAACAGAAAATCAAACACTGCATGTTCTCACTCATAAGAGGGAGTTGAACACAGAGAACACATGGACACAGGGTGGGGAACATCAAACCATGGGGCCTGTCAGTGGGTGGGGGGCTACGGAAGGGATAGCATTAGAAGAAATACCTAATGTAGATGACGGGGTGATGGATGCAGCCAATCACTATGGCACATGTATACCTATATAACAAACCTGCACGATCTGCACATGTACCCCAGAACTTAATGCATAATAATACAACTAAATTAATTTTTTAAAAAATCTCCTGGTGAGAGGTTGGATTAAACATGACAGGGCCACACTGAGGGTACGTTTGAGCCTTGCCAATTTGATATTGGGTGCTAGGCAGAGTGGCTAATGTTTATAATTCGTCACATGTATTTTATTCTGGCCAAAACTGAAAATGTTAGTTTGGTTACCCCGTGCCACCCTTTTGACAGCATCTTACAAAATTGAGAGGCTTTTGCCTGTTGTTTCATGAAAGAGAAAAAAAAAATTCTTTTATGTTGTAGCTTGACCTCCAGAGCTTTAGTTGTGGCTGCTCGGGAAGGGAGAGGTGAGAAGCTTGGCGTGCCGGCAATAGGGTAAGAATTTCTTACCAGTCAGACTGCTGGCCTCTTTCTCTCTGGGCAAACTGGTTGAGTGAATGGTAAAAACAAATCACCGTTTATCTCCTCTGTAAAGTGTTGGTTAACGTGAAAAATAATTCTGAGGCTATTCTTAAGCTAGAGCATATCTAGTGTGTTTGTGTGTCTTTCTGTATGGTTCTGTCATAAAGAAAAGTACCTTAGGATAGAATACAGGCTTAGGACCCCCTAAGTTTGCTATTCAAGATGACCCAGAAAACTGGTCAGTAATAAACTTTCCTGCAGGTTCCTGAAACAAACAAAAAGACTGGATGTGGTCTCCATCTTGTTTTGTGACCTTGGGAGCTTGACCTTGTAACCATGTGGCAGAACTTTTTCTTGGTTTCTGCCATCTTGGGAACAAGGATTTTGGGATTCATGTCATAGTTAGCTGTAAAAATTATATTGAGTAGGTAAAAGCCATTGCAAGCTCAAAATTGATTGCTTTAGACTCCTTCTGGGAAGAGCAATAGAAACTGCCCAATTCTGTAGTTCAGCAACTAAGGCTTTGCCATTTTGCAATGGCAGTCCGGGTTCAAATCTAGCATAGGAAATGAGGATTTTCTCAGTGATATCTGTTTGACCTTTACCGTTTGTTGATTCTTTTTCTCTCCAAGAACAACTTCTAGCTTTCCTTCTTAATTTTTTCTTTCTCTGAGCTACCTTTGAAGATTCTAAATATATACCAATGGAACAGAACAGAGGCCTTGGAGGCAATGCCACACCTCTACAACCATCTGATCTTTGACAAACCTGACAAAAACAAGCAATGGGGAAAGGATTCCCTGTTTAATAAATGGTGTTGGAAAAACTGGCTAGCCTTGTGCAGAAAGCTGAAACTGGACCCCTTCCTGACACCTTACACAAAAATTAACTCCAGATGGATTAAAGACTTAAACATAAGACCTAACGCCATAAAAACCCTAGAAGAAAACCTAGGCAAAATCATTCAGGACATAGGCACAGGCAAGGACTTCATGATTAAAACACCAAAAGCATTGGCAACAAAAGCCAAAATAGACAAATGGGACCTAACTAAACTCCAGAGCTTCTGCACCCCAAAAGAAATAATCATTAGAGTGAATCTGAATTGGCAAGCAACAGAATGGGAAAAAATTTTTGCAATCTACCCATCTGACAAAGGGCTAATATCCAGAATCTACAAAGAACTAAAACAGATTTATAGGAAAAAAACAAACAAGCCCATTCAAAAGTGGGAGAAGGATATGAACAGACACTTTTCAAAAAAAGACATATATGAGGCCAACAAACATATGAAAAAATGCTCATCATCACTCATCATTAGAGAAATGCAAATCAAAACCATATTGAGATACCACCTCATGCCAGTTAGAATGGTGATCATTAAAAAATCTGGAGACAACAGATGCTGGAGTTGATGTGGAGAAATAGGAACACTTTTACACTGTTGGTGAGAGTGTAAGTTAGTTCAACCATTGTGGAAGACAGTGTGGTGATTCCTCAAGGACCTAGAAATAGACATTCCATTTGACCCAGCAATCCCATTACTGGGTATATATCCAAAGGATTATAAATAGTTCTATTATAAAGACACATGAACAGGTATGCTCATTGCTGCATTGTTTACAATAGCAAATCTCTGGAACCAAACCAAATGTCCATTGATGATAGACTGGACAAGGAAAATGTGGCACATATATACCATGGAATACTATGCAGCCATAAAAAACGATGAGTTTGTGTCCTTTGTAGGGACATGGATGAATCTGGAAACCATCAATCTCAGAAAACTGACACAAGAACAGAAAATCCAGCACCACATGTTCTCACTCATAGCCCGGTGTTGAACAATGAGGACACATGGGCAAAGGGAGGGGAGCATTACACACTGGGGTCTGTTGGGAGGGACTAGAGAGGGACAGTGGGGAGTAGGGAGTTGGGGAGTGATAACATGGGGAGAAATGCCAGATATAGGTGATGGGGATGGAGGCAGCAAACCTTATTGCCATGTGTTTACCTATGCAATAATCCTGCATGTTCTGCACATGTACCCCAGAACCTAAAGTGCAATAATATATATATGTGTGTGTATATATATAAAATAGATTTAGCAGTTGTTTGCCTTTAAGTGATGATTACAACTATAAATGGGCTGGGCACAGTGGCTCATGCCTGTAATCCTAGCACTTTGGGAGGCTGAGGCAAGTGGATCATGATGTCAGGAGTTTGAGATCAGCCTGGTCAATATAGTGAAACCCTGTCTCCACTAAAACTACAAAAAAATTAGCCAGGCCTGGTGACAGGTTCCTGTAGTCCCAGCTACTCAGAAGACTGAGGCAGGAGAATCAATTGAACCAAGGAACCAGAGGTTGCAGTGCACTGAGATCGTGCCTCTGTGCTCCAGCCTGTGCGACAGAGCAAGACTCCGTCTCAAAAAACAAACAAACAAACAAACACCAAAACAAAAAAAACCCTAAAGTATAAATGTAGATTTTTGTTTTGTTTTATCTTTTGCACTTATCTAGGGTAGTGGCTCCCAACATGGCAGGATTATGGGTAGACTTTAGCAGTTACCATGAAATTGTAGCTAACTGCAATGTACATTTCTTCTGGGGGAAATGGTCTATCATATTTACAACATCCTAAAGAGGACACATGATTCCACCATTTTTTCAAGATTCTAAGAACTGTTGGTATAGAGTGTAAAGAGATCAACATTTACATTAATCCCTGGAATTCTCAATCCTGAAGAAACCTCTGTGGCCTCTAATGCTCTGTTGGATTTGCAAAGAAAGTGCTAAATCTGGTATGTAGAATCCTTGAGTTAAATATTCTAGAATATTTTATTCCCATTTATCTGTAGCTTTTGTCTTGGTTTGCAAGTGTAATGTGGCTTCTCTGGGGAGGTAGGAATCTGCCTCTTGGTCTTGGTCTGTTTCTTTCTTTCCTATGTTGTTCCTTTGCAATCTATCAGCTCTAGTCCATGGGATAGGTAAGGATTTTATCTTAGAATTGACAATTTTATACCTGTCTTCCATCCATTATACTCTTACCTGTGGAAAATGGCTTGTGTTTTGTGACTCAATACGAATGACCCATAGGAGAAAGAGGCAGGCAGAAGAGAATTAGTGAGTGAGCCAGGTTTTCTCTCAAACTGCTTTCTCTTTCTCAGTCTTAACTTGGTAGCTCCATTTTATCTCTTGAATGAATTCAGGTTATTCAGTAGAATTAAGCACAGAAGTGTCTCTTCTCTTATTTGTCATGTATTCAAATACATGATAATTTAAAATTGATATTTTGGTGATGAGTTAAGTTTTTACACATTCTTTTTTCTTATGCTTAAGGCATTTAAGAATCCATTTTAGCAACTTTAGAATTTCCCAGATAAAGGAATATGCAATATATCTAGTTATCTTTTTAGCAAAGCAAAAAGCAAAAGCAAAAGCAGAAGTAGCAACAAAGAGTAATTTGTTTTGATGTCTTGAAAATGCCCTGAAGATAACATCCTATGTTTGATTGACTGAATTAGGGTGATAACTATGAATACTTGAGGACTAAAGGAGAGTATGGCATGTTTCACTTGTTGGTAAATGTGTATAATTTAAATATTGAAATAACTATAGACCACAGGGATCTCTTTCGGCACAATTATGTCATTCCCTGGCAAGTACTAATGGCAAAATTATAATCTTTCTTCTTGTCAGAACTCATTTCTTCTGCCTTGTCTAATGCTGGATAAAGCTGAACAAGGTGTAGGAACTGATAAAGGAGAAATTCTAAAGTCACTTTAGCATATTCTAATGTATTGCTTGTGTACCAAGCCCATATAGCCAAACAGTGGGTGATTCTTTGTAGTCATTCTATTGTGATCACACTTAAGAGAAGCATTCGATATTATGAGGCATGTCTTTGATCTAGTTTATTATTCTTTGAGTTTACAAGGTCAACTATACTTTCATCTACAGAAGATAAAATGACCTCAACCTCTCTCTAAATCATGATTTTGGTGTCCACTCCAAGACATCTTGGAAACTGAAGTGTTTCTTCTTTGGCTGAGTATTTAAACAACAGTTATTGGCTATTTTATCTAGGATAGAGGTAAATCTATAAATTCTTCAGCCTTGGTAAAAACTTACACAGAAGAGATATGGAAAATTCTTTGTGGGTTGCTTGCTTCCCAATAAAAAAGAGCTATTTTGGCTTGAATAAAATATTCTCAGAGATTTTTGATAATTCAGTTTATATAATTTATGAATAAAAACAAGCAACATTAACTAATTTTATATTTAATCATTCTTGAATTATTGGTGTTTCACTGCAGCATTTAGGTAGTGTTGTTGAGGCTATGTGTGTGGGTTTTTGAGCTAAACTAATAATTTGTGTACCAGCTCAATCATTTACTAGCTATGTGACATTGGGCAAGTCACTTAACATCTTGGTTTTCTCCACAGTAAATGAGGAACATAATAGTAGCCACCTCTGAGCTTTACCTGAGTTCATACATGTGCATAGCTTAGAAACATACCTGGCAGAACTTAATAACCCATATCTAGTGACTATAGAGTATTTCTTATTACTTTAGTTCATAATAAAGCTTTCTAAATCTATTTGGTGGCAAAATATTATATTTATTTTAATTACACATGTATTATTACTCGAGGGAAAATTAATCAAAAGTAAAAGGGCCAGGTATGGTGGTGTGTGCCTGTAATTGCAGCTGCTTAGGGGGCTGAGGTGGAAGGATCACTTGAGCCCAGGCGAGGCAACATAGCTCACTATGTTGCTCAATCTTGTCTCAAAACAAAAGAAAACAAGCAAACAAAAACTCAATGATAACAGATACAAACACAAAAAACGAAAACAAAAAAGACCAGGGTAAATACTCCTCCATTGTTAATATTCCCACCAACGATTTTTAAAGCACTGTCAGAAGTCTGATGTGTATTTTTTCAGATTTTTGCTATTCATCACACACAATTTCACTACACAAATCCTTTTAAATAATAGATAATCATCTTTATGTTATTTTTGAAATTGGTTTAAAAATAACTCAAATGTATATATCCTTTTTTTTGGTTCATGCATACGTATCTGCCTTATTCTTTTAATTGTGGCATACTAGTACATAGAAGATATGAATCATAAAATCTATCTTATGACTGCCATTGAGTTTGTTTCTAAATATTTGCTATTACAGATAATGCAGCCAATAATATTATTATTCATCCTTCACAGATAAAAACTGGCCTCTGAAAACCAGATCAAAACTACAGGTTCAACTGGTTTGGATTCCACATTGTTTAAAAAACATTAGAGTCAACATTTGTAAGTCAAGGCAATTTAGATGAAAATCCAGAGTTTTGGCTTCTCTAAAAAACCCTAAAGTTCAATAGCTATGGGTCTAGTTTTTGCATTGCAAAAGCTCTGTTTTAATAGTGTATAACCTGCTGCATTTATAGATTAATACTCATTTCACTTGATACTGTCTCTGCTTTTCCTATCCCATTACATATAGCTGCCTTTATTCATGTATAGCATCTACCTAGTTCTCATGAACCCCTGAGATGTATCATTAAATACTTGGGCCAGTATTACTAAATGATAGAGTTTAAGTAGTGGAACTTCTGGGTCAAAGGGTAGATCAGGCTACATTTTTTAAAGTACTGTGAAATTATTTTTCAAGTTGTATTAAATACATAGAGTGCTTTTACCTCTAGGTTCTCATCTAGACCTAAAGGCAATGCAAATTAAGTAGAAAGAAGAAGTAAGAACTCTTGAGTTTCTTTGAGAAACAGAAGCTTAATGCAGAGATTTATGGACTAACATTGGGAGGTAGTATCAGTAGGGGTCCTGGCAGAAAACCGAATACATACTCAGCTGAAATCTTGAAGAAAATTGGTTGAGGGGTTATTTATAGAAGTATGGGTGGGATTAAGAGAACCAATGAGGGATGTCAAGACCCCTAAAGAAGCCACTAGTAACCTAAATCTGTTGGGACAAGGAGAGAGCATCATTTTCCGGGAGTCCTCCGGGGGCTAACCTCTTGGAACCAGGCTGCCACACAGGAGATAGAGTTGTTCAGGGACAGCCACAGCTAAAACTTTGTTGCTAAGGTAGAGTGGGAGATGGAACCAAAATTCCCTGGCCACTATCTCCTTTTGTACTCTAATCCTCTTATGGTGCCTCCTATTATGCAAATCTCTCTGGCTTGTAGAGCTAGACAGATTGACTACAGTACTTCTTTGGAGTCAGAACAGGAGGCTTAGAGGTTATGTATGGCAGGAGTTTGTAAAGGGACAATAACCAGCAAAAGACTGGTCTCAATTCTCTTGGAACATTTTCTGTGTTATCTATTTTGTGATCATTACATTTTTTTCTTAAAAACAATATAAAGTCACTACTCAACCATAACAATCTGTAGTTTATAAACTTTTATTGCATAGAAGAGTTTAACTAAAGCATATGTGGGGGGGGGCGGAAATCCCCACAAGGTAGTAATAGGATACATAGAAAAGTCTTTATCAATTTGAACAATATTTATATATTTCAAAGTCCATGTGGAATTGGTTCAACCTTTTTGGCTTTGCCAACAATAAGATAAAAATGTAATGAAAGTTTCCATATGCTGGACACAAAAACATACCAGAAATTGATTTGTCAAGGGGAAAAAGTCATGTACCTAAGTAATCACATATTTGCATAGACAGTGATGAGAGTTTCAGATAAAGGGCTTTGGAAGTTTGGAGAAAAGAGAAATCTTATTGGTAACTTCCTTGGAAGAACTCCACCGAAGAGGCTTGCCTGGGTTAGCAATGCATTGTATTCCCTGTGTAAGGCAGACTGACTGATGTCCACAGGCAGTGGCCATTCTGTTTCCTCCATTGGTGTTGATTCTTATCAAGAATTGGTTGTAGTTGTTTCCAACCCTTATTAAGCCAGTTTTACTAACTAATATGACTACTGAAAGCATTAAGTAACCTAATGATATGAATGTGAAATGAAATTTATTTTTACAATAAAATCTAAGATTAATGCATTTTTTAGAAGATTTTATGCATGAGTTGCTAAGAAAAATATTGCTACTGAATTAGCCATAAATTTTTTGAGAATTGGAAATATCCAAAAAAAACAATGCTTTACAAACATTTTCAGTGATGGAACCCACATTTAGAGTGTTTTGCATATCAAACATTTTGCTTCATCTTGAATAAATTAGTGTCCTATATTATAAATTGCAGGTGTGGTTTGTGCAAAAGATCAGGAGGTAGAACTCTAATCAAAGGATCTCATCAAAGAAGAGGCTTTGGCTTTAACCAAAAGTTTTTAACTGAAGAATTTGGTCTAACTCCTAAAATAAATTAACACTCAGTGTTTGTGCTAAATCTGTAAAAAGTATTTGTTGCTATAATTTTTTGGATTTACTAACCATTTAGAAGACCTGAATGAATAGGTTATGAGGGCTTCCTCTAATTTTAGCTATGAAGATATGGTAAACTTCCTGAAGAAAGAATATCTTCAGTGGGGCACTTGCTGGAAATCTCATTACTAGTCTTATTTACTTAAGGAAGCAAACTCTTTCTAAGTGGGTAAATCAATTACATTGAACAAACATTTATGAAATTCTCTTTGCCTTCAGAATAAAAGATAAGTTACTGATCATGGTGTAAAAGCATGTTCATAATCTGCTTTCTATCTACTTCTTCAGCTTTGCCTCATCACCTAACTTACCTTTATGGAACAGCAAGATAATGTGCTTGTGGATCTTAAATCCACTATTACGTGACAAGATTATATGCTTTTGTACATTCTCTTGCTGGGGCCTAAAATGCTTATCTTGTCATCGTGTAACTGTTGAACTATGATTATTCAATAAAAATTCTGTTCATTAAACAAAATTCTTTCTTCTGTAAATTCTATACAAAATTATCCTTTTAAATGAGGAAAGAGGTTTATGAAGACAACTTTCTTAGAACTATTTTTGTAATGATTATATTTAGAATACCAAAATCAATTTAAAAAACTGCAACATTATAAGGTGGTCTAGTATACCATAAAATATAATTTCATATGATGATTCCATAAAAATTATGTCTGTAAAAAAATTTAGAGTTTATTAACTCTAAAGATTTCAAGTTCACACAATTATTTGAAGTACTGGTTATATACACTGTCAAAAAGCACAGTATAAGATATAGTATTAACTCAATGACATAAAGGAAATGTAGTTAGAAAAATAATGGGAAGAAGTCTAAAATTTAATTGTTTGTAACTCTAGGTGGTGGTATTAGATTATAGGTGTTATTTGATTCTATGATTTTCAATGTGTCAACAATTAAAATAGGTTTGATAACAAATAAATGAAACTTTAAAACAAATACTAACACTTGGTTCAAACACTTTTATCATGGAGCTTCCTGAATCATTTATGCTTAGCATTCCTTATTCTTCCTTATCTATGTTGTTTCTTTGTTACTCATAAAAACAAGTCTATTAAAGTTATTTCTTTTATTATTATTATTATTTATTATATTTTAAGTTCTGGGATACATGTGCAGAATGTCTAGGTTTGTTACATAGGAATACACGTGCCATGGTGGTTTGCTGCACCCACCAACCCGTCATCTGCGTTAGGTATTTTTCCTAATGCTATCTCTCCCCTAGCTCCCCAACCCTCACAGGCCCTAGTGTGTGATGTTCCATTCCCTATGTCCATGTGTTCTCATTGTTCAACACTGAGAACATGCGTTGTTCATAACTCTCATTATGAGTGAGAACATGTGGTGTTTGGTTTTCTGTTCCTGTGTTAGTTAGCTGAGAATGATGGTTTCTAGCTTCATCCATGTCCCTGCAAAGGACATGAACTCAATCATTTTGTGGCTGCATAGTATTCCATGGTGTATATGTGCTGCAGTTTCATTATCCAGACTATCATTGATGGGCATTTGTCTGGTCCTGGGCTTGTTTTTGTTTGCAGGTTATGAATTACTGCCTCAATTTCAGAACTTGTTATTGGTCTATTCAGAGATTCAACTTCTTCCTAGTTTAGTCTTGGGAGGGTGTATGTGTCCAGGAATTTATCCATTTCTTCTAGATTTTCTGGTTTATTTGAATAGAGGTGTTTATAGTATTCTCTGATGGTAGTTTGAATTTCTGTGTGATCAGTGGTGATACCCTCTTTATCATTTTTTATTGTGTCTATTTGATTCTTCTCTCTTTTCTTCTTTATTAGTCTGGCTAGCAGTCTATCTATTTTGTTAATCTTTTCAAAAACCAGCTCCTGGATTCAATGATTTTTTGATGGGTTTTTCATATCTCTATCTCCTTCAGTTCTGCTCTGATCTTAGATATTACCTGTCTTCTGTTTGCTTTTGAATTTGTTTGCTTTTGCTTCTCTAGTTCTTTTAATTGGATGTTAGGATGTCGATTTTAGATCTCTCCTGCTTTCTCCTGTGGGCATTTAGTGCTATAAATTTCCCTCTAAAGACTGCTTTAGCTGTGTCTCAGAGATTCTGGTACATTGTGTCTTTGTTCTTATTGGTTTCAAATAACATCTTGATTTTTGCCTTAATTTCCTTATTTACACAGTAGTTGTTCACGAGCAGGTTGTTCAGTTTCCACATAGTTGTACTGCTTTGAGTGAGTTTCTTAATCCTGAGTTCTAATTTGATTACACTGTGGTCTAAGAGACTGTTTGTTATGATTTCCATTCTTCTGCATTTGAAGGACTATTTCACTTCCAACTATGTGGTCAATTTTAGAATAAGTGCTATGTAGTGCGGGGAACAATATATATTCTTTTGATTTGGGGGTGGACCATTCTGTAGATGTCTATTAGGTCTGCTTGGTCCAGAGTTGAGTTCAAGTTCTAAATATCCTTGTTAATTTTCGGTCTCATTGATCTAATATTGAAAGTGGGGTGTTAAAGTCTCCCACTATTATTGTGTAGGAGTCTAAATCTCTTTGTAGGTCTCTAAGAACTTTCTTATGAATCTGAGTTGTCCTGTATTGGGTGTGTATATATTTAGGATAGTTGGTTCTTCTTGTTGCCTTGATCCCTTTACCATTATATAATGCCTTTCTCTGTCTTTTTTGATCTTTGTGGGCTTAAAGTCTGTTTTATCAGAGACTAGAATTGCAAACCCTGCTTTTTTTGCTTTCCATTTGCTTGGTAAATATTCCTCCATCCCTTTATTTTGAGCCTATGTGTATCTTTGCACATGAGATGGATCTCCTGAATACAGCACACTGATGGGTCTTGACTCTTTATCCAATTTGCCAGTCTGTGTCTTTTAATTGGGGCATTTAGCCCATTTACTTTTAAGGTTAATATTTTTGTGTGTGTAAATTTGATCCTGTATTTATGACGCTAGCTGGTTATTTTGTCCATTAGTTGATGAAGTTTCATCATAACTTCGATGATCCTTACAATTTGGTATATTTTTGTAGCTTTACTTGTATGTTTCCCCATTCAGACAGAAAACTCTTTGAGAAAAGGGGCTGCTTCATATATTCTCTGTATAATTGACATTTTATAGTATTACCTAATACATATTTGGAGCTCAACCAAAGTCATATGAACATGATTACTTTGAACAAAGTTAGCAATATTCTCTAAATTCCTGACAAAGAGGAAGAGAGTCAGACTCCCTATATGATTTCTTATCAGTAGGCCCAATATCAGTCTCAGAAGACTTTATTTTCTCATCCTAGCTCAAGGCAGCACTAATTTCTAACATCATTAGGCTATTAATATTATATATGAAGACAGTGTTTTCCCTGAATTTATGCAGAGTTGCTTCAAATACTTCATATTAAGTCTTTTAAGAAAAAGCCTAGGGGAATTGTCATATTCTTTATTTTTTAAAAATTATAAATAAATGTAAGAGTTTTTTAAGTTTTTCACATTAGCCACCATTAATCTTTAATTATTACTTTTCTCCCATTTTCTAGTAGAGAATAATGTATTTTTTTTAGAGGATATATAATATCACACTTGGCCCACAAATATTCTCTTATTGAGAATTAAGGAAATTTAATGACAGTTTAACCAACTTTTTGAAAAACAGACTGAAATATTTATTTTTGGTTTTCATACTAATGACCAAGTTACCCATTTTTCAATGTTTCAATTTTAATTAATAAACATAAATAAAGCACTTTTATATCTAACTCTCTATTCAATTATACAAAATCAATGATGAATAAGAAAACATCACCCCAGCAAGGCAGATTTGAATCCCAGGCTGTGTACTAGATTAGCATTGAAACAAAGAGCTTTGGGAGCTACAAAGAAGAGGTGGATAATGTTGTACGAGGTGAGCAATGTTGCATGGTCAAGTGTGAGAAATGGAGATGACAACAGAAGGGCAGTAGTTCTAGACTGAGATGGTTAATTTTATTGGTCAACTTGACTGGGCCAAAAGATGCCCAGATAACTGGTTAAACATTATGTCTGAGTGTGTGTGTGAGAAGGTTTCCAGAGGAGATTAGCATTTGAATTGGTAAACTGAGTAAAGCAGATTGTTTCTGCAAGGTGAGCAGGTATCATCCAATCTGCTGAGCATGCAAATATAACAAAGTAGGTGAAGGGATTTTGAATTAACTGGCATTACTGTTCAGCTGGGACATCATTTTCTGCCCTTGGCACCTGGATCTTAGGTCCTCAGACCCAAACAAAAGTCTATACCATGTGTCCTCCAGCTCTCAGGCCTTCAAACTAGAGCACTGGCTTTCCTGGGTCTCCAGCTTGCAGGCTGCAGGTATTGGGACTTTTCAGCCTTCATAATTGTGTGAGGTATATAAAGTTATTTATATTATGTTACATAAAATCTAATTTATTATGCCTTAAGATAATCTCTTCCGAGAGAGATATCTATATTTATTTCTAAATCTACATCTATATCCATATCCCTTTATCTATCTAGCTAACTAGCTAGATAGATAGAACTATCTATCCAATTAGTTCTGTTTCTCTGGGGAACCCTGACACATATCTAAACAAAGGCAAAAGAGTGATCAAAATCACAGAGGCATTAATTTTCAATATATATTTGTAGAGCACTATTAGTTGAAATTGTGCCTGTGTGTGTGTGTGTGTCTGTGTGTGTGTGTGTGTGTGTGTGTGTGTGTTTCAGGCCAAATTATCTATTTTGGGTATAGATAGTCCATTTTCTGCACTGTTGGAAAAGTGATTACCTGCAAAGGGAAGTTCAGATAGTCTGAGCAGACTTGTGAAGGCAGCTGTTTGTGAAATCTTCTCACTTAAGCCAAAAACACGAATGGTGGCTAATATTCTGCATTTTCCCAAGATATTATCTATATGAAATTGTATCAATTAGTATCATATAATTTTTATAACAATCCTCTGAGGTTGATGCTGTTATTGACCCAATGTTACAGATAAAATAACTAAGACACAGAATAATTAAGAAACTTGCTTACAATAATATGATTAGTGACCAATGGGCTACTCACTGCATTAAATCACACCTCCCTGGGCATTTTATTTAAACTCTTTTAGATGACCACAATCCTCAGTCCCAAGTTTTCTAGGTCCATTCTCTAATTTTGGTGTGCCTCTGGTTTTTTTTTAAATTCTTTCCCCTTTTTCCTTTCCTTTATTTTTGTATTTTTCTTATAAAATTTTATTCCCTTAAGTTATTATCTTAAATTCACAAAATATTATTTTAATTGTAAAGATTTTCAAATCTACTTATCGCCTTTCTTTCTCTTCTTTCCTTCCTTCCTTCCTTCCTTGCTTCCTTCCTTCATTCCTTCCTTTTCTTTCCATGCATCTATCGAATCATCTACTCATTCAACTGTTTAAGTTACTTAGTGGGGAAGACAGATATTGAATACTTTACTAAAGTAAATGTAAAACATGAGTAGAAGAAAATGATAATTTAGATGTATATATAACAGGGTTGGAGAAGAAGGGAAATCTATGGGACCATATAGCGTAGGGGAAGGGAAGATAGGTATTCATATCTCTGGACGTAAGAAAAGCTCTTTTTAGGATATGATGTTTTCCTTGAGAAATGAAGAGATCAAAATGCTTTAAATAGAAATTGGATGTGAGGAGTGAGTATGAGGGAAGAGTCTAAGCTTACTATACAAGTACTAGCTTGGGCACTTCTGTCAATGAGATGATATGACTAGTCTTAGAAAACTTTCCTGAGATGCCTGTGAGATATCGCAAGTAGAGATGTGGAGGACATATTTGGCTATATGGGTCTGCAGGTTAGACAAGGTCAATCTAGACTAGAGGTGAGATTTATTATAAACACGGATATATGAGAGATAATTTGGGGAAGTGTGTGGAGAAAGAGGATCATGATGTTTTGGGGACAGTGCTGATAAATTTCAACCTTTGGGAAATGGGTAGATGAAGAGGAGAAAACAAAGAGATCTTGGCAAGACAGATAAAGATGTAGGTGAAAAAGCAGGAGGGTGTGGTGTGCTGACACTGAGTGAAAAGTGTTTTGTTATTTTTTTAAAGGAGGAAGTGGTTAGAAAAGTCAAATGCTATTCCCAGGTCAAGCAAGAAAAAAACTGAGTCAGCTGTACATAGAGATATAGGTGATTATTGAATATCTCAGCAAGAATAGCTTCAATGAAACAGAAACTTGGCTTTGAATGAGTTAAAGAGGAAAGGAGAAGTGAAGAAAGGGAGATGGCAATTGTAGATAACTTCTTTGAAAATTACAGCTTTTAAGAATATGAGAAGATAAAGTTGAAGCTAGAGGGATGTCTGAGGGGAGGATTTTCTTTTTTGTTTTTCTTGTTTTCCTTTCACATTTTACCATGTGGAACCTTTATTAAGTTTGTCCATTTGTTACTGGCAGCTAATCCATACAGATCTGCAGCAACCTCAATTCATGTCTTCTCAGAAGAAAGAGTGCTATTGAGGGTGCATAAGGCAGAAGGAAGGACTGAAGCAAGCTTTAGAGTAGGAGTGGAAGTTTATTAAAAAGCTATAGAACAGGAATAAAGGAAGTAGAGTACACTTGGAAGAGGGCCAAATGGGTGACTTGAGACATCAAGTGCATGGTTTGACCTATGACTTGGGGTTTTATACGTTGGCATACTTCTGGAGTCTTGCATCTCTTCTCCCATGCTGCTTACCTCCTATTGGTCTGTGCACATGTACAGTTTTGGCCTGCTAGCACTTGGAAGGGGAGCATGCACAGTGTGTTCTAGAGTTGTACGCATGCTCACTGGAGACGTTCTTCTATTACCAGTCTGTCTTCCTAGAGAAAGGTCATATGCCAGTTAAACTCCACCATTTTGCCTCTCTGTGTGTATGCTTGAGCCCACTCACCCAACTCCTGAGCTCTTATTGAGAAGCTGCTGGTCACTCATTTTGGGATTTTTCTGTGTATTGGGAGATTGCCTTTCCCTGGAGCCAGTTGTGACCAATTATTATTTTAGAGATATAGTTTAACAACTGCCTATTACCTGACGGATGCCTGACATTCCTGGTGGGACTGGGATCTCTCCTGCCCTGCTCCTGTCTGACTAACTACCTACTATAACATGTTGGAGTGGAGAAACCAGTGGAAAGGGGCAGTGTAGCTACAGAAAAGGATGGAGATAATTAAATACGAACTATAGCAGGTGAGGCTGGATGAGATTTATTACACAGACTTCACCTTAGTGAAGACAAATCTTCCCTTAAAGTAACAATGATATGCAAAAATAAAGGGAAAATGGGGAAGTGATGAATGTAAATTGGTAAATTTGGTGACAGGCAGCCAATGGAGTATGCCTTTTGATACAGCTCCAATGACTGTAAGAACACCAGGGTCTTTTGTCTTGCGCTGACTAGATAAATGACACGGACACATGTGGAGTGGTTTTAAGAAATGAAGAGTTTAATAGGCAAGAAAGAAAGAAAAAGCTCCCCGTACAGAGGGACAGGGCTTCTGAGCAGAGAGAACCCCCTCCCCCAAGCAGTGCCATGAGAAACAGCAGATTATATTAGGAGGCTGGAGGAGGCAGTGTCTGTTTTGCAAAGGGCTCAGAGAATTGGTTTGACAAGGTATGTCATCCACATAGCCTGTGAGAAAACTGGCCCTCCCACCCTAGCCTCTTAATATGCAAATGCAGGTCACCATGTTGTCCTGCACATGTGGAGTTATCTGGAGGCGGCCATGATGCTTGGCACAGTGGTGACAAGGAAAAGAGGGTGGGAATCACCATATTGGATAGAACCAGTTTCTAATTGCTGGTATTTGTATATCAAAACTTGCCCGCCTGGCTACTCAAGCCGTTTTTCTATTAGAAAAGCAACGTTTTTGGAGCTGCTTTTATTAAAAGAAAGAAACTTTTCCAAGGATTCCTTACCATCTCTATCTGCCTAAAATAGTTTCTTAATGACTCCTGTATTACTTTCATGAAAACATGGGCTTTTGCAGGGAAGTCTGCTGAGGGAAAAGAGTGTATTTGGCAGGCTAGACATGTGAGAAGAGGGTAAATGGTTTAGTGACTATGATCTGTATGCTTGTGTCCCTCCAAATTTTATGTTGAAACCGACTCCCTCACGTAGGTGTTAAGAAGTGGAGCCTTTGAGAGGTGATTAGGTCACTCTAGCAGAACTCTCATAAATGGGTAAGTGCTCTTATAACAGAGGCCCAAGGAAGCTTCTTCTGCCCCTTTTGCCATGAGAAGGTACAGTCAGAAGACATCACCTGTAAGGAAGAGGGCTCACATCAAACTCTGAAACCACTGGTTCCTTGATCTTGGACTTCCCAGTCACCAGAGCTAAAAAATAAATATTTGTTGTTTATAAGCCACCCAATTTATGATATTTGTGTTATCATAACATTTTGTTAGTAGCCCAAGTGTACTAAGACAAGAGTCATTACTATGAAGTGTTAGCTTGGGAAATCTACCGTAATAGCATTTTCAAAATGTCTTTAATTTAGAGTTCATTAAACCTTGTTTAGTTTCTCACCTACAAGATTATTCAACAAAGAGCAGATTCATGGAAAGAATAAAACAAAATTTTCATCCTGTTTGCCTCCTCTTGTCTGATTTCTAATAAGGTTATGAAAACTGTTTTAAGTTTTGTGAACCCAACGTGCTCTTGCTCGGGTTCCCATGGTGGTTTATTCTCTGTGATAAAGCAATTGTCGGAAAGAATTAATGTCACAGTCACTGGTGAGAACTTTTAAGGGGAGGGAAACCTTATAAAGCCAACAAGTCTATCTGCGATAAAGCGCCAATTTTTATGAAATTTCCTTGGTGACAAGAAAAAAAGAGAAAGCGAAACTAATTGTAAGGGAATCATGAATCTGTAAGAGATCTTGGGAGGTCATTTGATATGCATAGTGACTCCACTGGGACATTCCTTGATCTTTGTTTTCTTTGGCAAATACTAATAATGATAATGGTACTATATGCTACATACCTCTCAGATTGTTTTACAGAAATTATCTTATTTAGTCCTCAAAAAAATTCCTCTAAGGTAATGTCTACTATTGTTCTCATTTTAAAGATAAGAAACTGAGACACAGAGAGGTTAACAATATTGTCCAGGGTAACACAGTTAAGGTTAGAGCTATAAATTAAAACTTCATGCAATGTGGCTGTAAAACTTGTGTTTTTATAGGCACTCAGTGAGTAAATTGATTACTGTGTGCCTCCTTACCTTTGTTCACCTGGCATAATCTAGTATTCTAATTTTACAGATGAGGTCCAAAGTCTTGTTCCAAAGTTTGACCAATGTCATACCATAAGTGACAGAGCAGGTATTTAAAGTCACCTATTTTGACTCCACGTCTTTTTTCATTATGCCATAATTGCCTCCGTACCTAATTCATGTCTGGTGATTCCCTTTTGCCCTGAGTTTTGTTTGCACCTCCAGTCTTTGTACCTCCTGCTCAGTAATGATCTAATACTTACTGTGTGGGCTTCAAAGTTTATTTGATTTGGAGCAACCTAAACGGCCTGTTGGCAAGGTCTACATATAAGACTGTAAATACAAGGACAAGGACGCATATATTTCTGGCCTGAGGGGATCTTGCAGTTATGGTAAAATATCGTGAGTTATTGGCAACAGTTGGCATAACTGACATGGATTTTTCAATTTTAAATGTTTGTGGTATATTATATAAATTCATACAAAGAGAGAAACTGCAGAATTATGGCAATAAACATTAATATTTTGTATGTATTACAGCAGTTTAAGAAAGTGAAATTTTCAGTTTGAAAAATTAATTTTACAAATATCCTGCCTTGACAATCACACGAGGCTCATTATTGGCACACTGCATGCACCTTGCAGTGTTCAGAATAGGCTGCGTTTGTTGCTACCTCCCTTGTTTCCTTGTAACATCCTGTGTTGTGACTGGGCAATACATTTTGCTACACTGATTTGACTGAGGGAGAAACCACAGCATGGTGTGGTTTAAATGACTCATTCAGTCTTGTAAAAGTGGTCTGTGTTAGAGCCAGATTAGGATTTGGATCTTCCATCTTGAATGCCATGCTTTGTGTTAAACCACATGGTGTTCCAATATATCATTTGGCCCATTTAAACCACATGGATAATTCATTTTTCAACACTGTGGTTATAGATCATCTTAGCTGTCACTTCCATTAGCTGCTTACACACCTGCATGTAGCCCACACCAGGCTCCTTTTCTGCTGGTTCTGACATCATGAGTGGTGCTCATTAAACACTAAAGAAACAATTAAACAACGACAACAACAACCCTCCTTTGTTCTGCCCTACTGTATTTTACTTTTGGTTTCTGCTCAGTGAAATTTAGTACCAGTTTTCTTATAATTCCTGTCTAGGGGTGTTTCTGTTTTCTTTCAAACTTTCAGAGCCTTTTCTTAGAGCAGAATAGGGATTTTGCATTTATGTTCAATGGAGCTTAGGAAACTTCTTACAGCTATCTTGGTGAGGTAGCACTAAAGGAGCCTGTGGTGATACCCAGATTTCAACGTCCCACCCCATGACAGATTATCTATTTTCAACTTTGGTTTGCCACCAACATGTTCTTACACAGAGGAGAAATAAGAAACTGCATTCTTAGAGTCCTTCCTCATATGGTTCCTGTTTAGTGTCCGCCAAAGAGAGGCATTCATGTGAAATTTTGAAGACAGAAGGAAAAGTTGAACAGAAGAGAGATTGATCTTAGGTTTATACATTTGTGCATTTAACAAATAATTATTAATATCCTACATGTGGCAGGCAATGTTCTACATTCTGAGGATATAGCCCTTATTCTCAGAGTTTGTATTCTATGAGTGGGTGAGAAGACAAAAAAAACAAATAAACAAGCAAAAAAAAAAAAAAAAAAAGAGAAACACCAACAGGCAAATGAAACTGAAACATAAATATATATGTCAGATTATGATCAGGGTTATGAAGGCAAAACAGAAGTAAGATCATATATTTTAGAGAAGGTAGTAGGAATACAAGAGTTTTTGTTCAAGGATATTCTAAAGTTCTAAAGCATGTTCCACTATTGTTTTTTTCCAGGGAAATTTTAACTTTCTAAACCTTTCTGGAATTTTTTCTTGTTAATTACCCAAGTTTCAATTTAATTGGCTATCATGTGTTTATACAGTTATTAATGATTTCTTTAAATATTCTTTATTAGTATACTCAGTGAGGTTGCTAAACACTGACTATCAGTCTATTTTCTGTAGCATATAACAAAATACTGGAAACTGGGTAGTTTATATAGAAAAGGAATTTAGGTCGGGAATGGTGGCTCACACCTGCAATCCCACCACTTTGGGAGGTCCCGGGGAGGGTGGATCAAGAGATTGAGACCATCCTTGGCCCACATGGTGAAACCCTGTCTCTACTAAAAATACAAAAATTAGCTGGGTGTGGTGGCGCATACCTGTAATCTCAGTTACTTGAGAAGCTGAGGCAGGAGAATTGCTTGAACCCAGGATGCAGAGGTTGCAGTGAGCTGAGATTGCATCACTGCACTCCAGCCTGGCGACTTCTGTCTCAAAAAAAAGAAAAATAATTTATTTCTTACAGTTATAGAGGCTGAGAAGTCCAAGGGCAAGAGGTCACATCTATTGAGATCTTTCTTGCTGGTGGGAACTCTCTGAAGGGTCCTAAGGTAATGCAGGGAATCACATGGGAGGAGGTTGAGTGTGCTAACATGCTAGCTCAGGTCCCTCTTCCTTTTCTTGTAAAGCCACCAATTCTTCTCCCATGATAACTCCCATGGTAACCCATTAACCTATTAATCCATTAATCCGTTAATGGATTAATCATCAAATCAATCAAGTAGTATCATCAAGTTAATCCAGGAATGGATTAATCCATTCATGAGACAGAGCCTTCATGATCCAGTCACCTCTTAAAGATCTGTATTGCATTACAAGCACATTGAAGATGAAATTCCAACATGAGTTTTGGAGGGGGCATATAAGCCCTAGCACTGACTATTGTGATCAGAGTGATGTTTTGATCTCTTTGTTGAGATGCTAGTTTGTTTTTTTTTTTAGTTCTGATAGCCTGTCACACTCTCTATTTCCATAAAACCTGGTGGTTCAGCAAACAAATGGAATTTCAAGGGAGTCACCATAAATTACCAATGGGAACTATGATTGTGTTTCACCAGTTTGTTTTCCCAAGTTTTATATGGATTTATTAGTATGCTCCTTAGGTAAGTTTTGTCCTGTATGTTATAAGATTCTATAGGAATGTGGCATAATAAGCATATATCTCAAGAACATTCTGGATTGACTCAAATACGGGAGAGTTCACCCCAGGTCTGGATGTCCTTCTCCTTAGGAAGTGATAAGCAAGCATGAGGCCTTACTTCTATAGATAGAACTGAGCATATCTCCTTTGGAGACTGACTTTGATTTATGATTGAGTGCATAGAGTGTGTCCTAGGCCATCAAGCTGTAATTGCACTCCTTCAACTGGACCGTTGTGTTCTCACCTTCAGATAAAGGGTAGCTGGATAATTCTCTGTGTTGATTTAACTTATGATTTATTTCTTTGGAAAGGATTATGTCGTCTGTTAAAACATTCTTTTCGGGGAGATGGAGATTAAGGAATAAAGAAGCTTTAGTCTTAGGAGGCTGCTTTTTTCTATTAACTCTGCTTACCTGTAGAATCCTTCTATTTAAAAAAGAATTTCATATTGTTACAGAAAAGGGATCCCCATCTAGACCCCAAGAGAGGGTTGTTGGATATCATGCAAGAAAGAATTTAGGGTGATTTCAAAGAGTAAAGTGAAAGCAAGTTTATCGAGAAAGTAAAGTAATAAAAGAATGGCTACTCCACAAACAGAGCAGCCCTGAGGGCTGCTGGTTGCCCATTTTTATGGTGGTTTCTTGATTTTATGCTAAACCAGGGGTGGATTATTCATGCCTCCCTTTTTTAGACCATATAGGGTAACTTCCTGACGTGACCATGCATTTGTAAACTGTTATGATGCTGGTGGGAGTGTAGCAGTGAGGACAACCAGAGGTCACTCTTGTGGCCAACATGCTTTTGGTGGGTTTTAGCCAGCTTGTTTATGGCAACCTATCTTATCAGCAAGGTCTTTATGACCTGTATCTTGTACCAACTTTCTATTTCACCTTATGACTTAGAATGCTTTAACTGTCTAGGAATGCAGCCCAATAGGTTTCAAACCTTATTTTACCCAGCTCCTATTCAAAATGGTGTTGCTCTGGTTCACATGCCTCTGACAATATGTCTTATATGACATTCGGCCACTTTGAGGCCTATAATAAAAAAATGTTTTAAGAGTTATTCTCTCTCCTTTATTACCTGCCACCATATCTTCCCTATCTTTCACATCAAATAAAGATTAGCTACTTAAGTGTGCTGGAAAAAATATTCCTTTTCTTTCCAGTTCAGCTTTGATAAATAGGATCAAAGAGGGTTGGGTTTTGGTGTAGGCTCTGAGTTTGATGTGGTAACCTGGGGCCAGATGTTTATCTCTCATGTGAGGGTCTGAGTCTCACTGCCTTGTGTGTGAACAGAAGAGATTATATTAGAACATCAGTTCTTAAAGGTTGTTTTCTTAGGACAACTTTACTCTCCAGAAATTGGGTACTATAGAGCTCAGCCTGAATTACACTGGCAGCTTCCTTGGGTCTCCAGCTTGCAGATGACATATTGTGGGACAATACAGCCTCCATAATTATGTGACCTAGTACATATTATAAGTCCTGTCTTACCTGTCTTTATCCTATCGGTTCCATTTTTCTGGAGAACACTGGTTAATACAAATATTAAATAGATTATTCTTCAAATAATACATGAATGGTACATTTACGGTAGAGGCTGTGTATGTTTTCATAAAAAAAATAAAAAACCATAGTTGAACAAATTAAATGGTTTGGAATGAAGTTCTGAGGCAAAATTAACAGGAAAAATTAAGTTTAAAAAAGTAGAACAAAAAGAAAATAAAAAAGAAAATTAGTTCCCTAGCTCCCTCTTTCTGACGAACCTGTTTGATCTCCCTCTGCTTTTTTTTTCACTTGCTTAATATTTATATTCCTAAAAAGTAGAATTGCTCCAAAAAATGTTCTCCAAAGTACATTTGCTGAAGATTCTCAAATTCTACGTTGTAAAGTAGAAAGCATTGTAAAGTAGAACTCTTGTTTCTGTTTTCCTCTTCCTCAAAGAATGATCCAAATGTGCAGTCAGGACTAGCTAGAATGGCAATTTAATCATGGTGAAGATGGCCTGTTTATATCTTGTTCCACTGCCGTCTCCAAACTGTTTCTCTCATTTGTGTGATTAAAGATTAGTACTTCCAGCCATTAAAGGGAGAGGATCTGAAGAACAGGACAATTTCACCTAAGTTCACCTCCCATTTGCCAGAATTTGTTTCCATGGCCATGTAGGGGCCAAAAGAATTTTTCTTTACTTCCTTTTGAAATTTCAATAATTTGACTTCATAAAATAAATGGACAATAGGGAGATTAACAGGAGAAAAAATGCATACAAATTTATTACATGCAAATGTGGGCACAAGAGACACGCAAAATGTGAGACTTAAAGAACAGCCAAATAAATGAAGTTTTTAAACCCTACAGAAACGAATAAGGGCTTGGAGCTTCTGGGGGGTGGTGGCAAAATATTATAGAAAGGTGAGCGGAGGAAACACATGGTAAGCAAAGCTGTCTTGTTATGAAATCTCTTAGATAAAAGTCATCAGAATGGGTGGTTCTCTGTGACAATCTTAGCTTTAGGGAGATGTCAGAACATCATCTATCCTTAGACAGATAAATTAAGCTCTAATAGAAACCTCTGCTTGTATCCACTGTTTACCTTAGTATGGTAGAAACATGTAAATTTTCTTAACAACAGGACAGTTTTTCAGAGCTATTCCTATTTTCAGTTCTCTGGGTTACCAACTCAAAATATGCCAAATAAGTATATTCTGGTCTTCCAGAATTTCCCTTTTGAAACGTTATTTTCAGAAAGTTTCACATGTTAAAATTCCATATCAGAGGCTTGTAGTCCTGATAATTAAGTTAGTTCTGCCCTGAGAATAGGTTAGTTCAGTTAAACAATTGTGTCTCATTTGAGAACTGGTGTTGCAGGTGGGCCCCAGTTAGGCTTCTATATGATAAAATATAACAGGTATTTAATAAGAGACATTTCTAAGGAAACAAAATAAAAACACAGGTTAATGCTTGCAGCAGTCTAAAAACTAATATTTGAGTTTGAAGGGCAGCCAGCTATTTCTAGATGTTGGCTCAAAGCATCTTCAGTGAAAGCAGAAGCAGACAATGGCAATCTGACAGATTTCCCTGATTTGCAGTTTAAATGTAGCTGACATAGTAATCTCTGAGTGTATTTATCAAGTTGACCAGTTTCCTGCTTGCAAGACTTTAATTTTTGTGATTCCAACTCAGAATAATGGGAGAAAAATTGCTAAAATTAGTTTGGAGGCTTAGAGCTGGAAAATATTTAGAATCCAGTCCAAATTGCAGGTAAAGAAAAATTTCAAAATCAATGAACAGGGTTAAAATATAATAATGATTGCATTATAGTTTTCTTCTGAAACCTAATTTTTCTCTTTCCAGTCATACCAGTTTTTACAAAAGATAATCACAATAAGATGAATTTATTTGCAAAATGAGTTTAGTCTCATGAAAGTTTGTGTAAAGTGCCACAAGAATGATGATTAACCATACAGGTTCTTCTAAAATTTGTTTTGCTGGAATTTATCATAAGGAATCTCAGATTAGGCCTTTGAAAGACATTCATTGCTATGAAACTAAGCCAAAAACTTGCCATCTGGTTTTACCTGTATTACCTCAGGTAAATTCCTATTTTCTTGAGGTTTCTAAAATACTCTGAGATTCCTGGAACTGCTGGGAAGTGACATTCTTTACCTACTGCAAGGCTGGGAATCCAGTAAGAAAAGCATGTATTCAAGACACCAGCACAGTTTTCCAAGGGCTTTTATTAGCTTCATAAAGTCAATCTCTGTTTCTCAAAGCTGTCTGGTCATATCTAAGAATACCACATTCCAGTCACAATCTTGGTAATATAACCAGTGTTTCCAATTGTCCTGTTACTAAGTGAAGAGATTCTTACTGAACTTATGTGGATTAAAATATTGCCATAAAGTAAGAATAGTCATGAATAGTTTCCACATTTTGGAGAGATTAGGCTGGGAGAAAAATAGAAATGTTTCAATTCTTTTTGCAAAAGTATATGTTGCCAGACTGCTGCAAGCCATAAAAAGCTTAAGAGAAAAAAAATTTCCTTAAATCTAGAAAACACAACCCCAAAAGAAGCACCAATGTTTCAAACAAAAGTCATAAAATGTAGTCCTTCATCAGTTCAGTCCCATATAATTAATTTTTATTTCTTCTTATTAGATAATTAATTATTTGTCTAATACAAATTTTGGACTCATAAAAGTAGACGTTAGGTTAGCAGTTTTATGAGTCCATTCTTAAAAAATTATTATTAGAGTTTTAGAAATCCAGTCTAACAATATAATTTAAAGTCATCAGGAAGTGTTTCAGAGTACCTGCTAGAGTCCTTTCCACAAATTTTTTGAAGAAGCAATTTTTCACTATAGCTAATTGCAGAAGATTTTTAGAGATGAGTCAAGGCCATTATCTGTAGATAACAAAAACTTAGAATGACCATGGCTAAAAATCAGATGACAGTTTACTATAAATAGCCATTGACAAAATAGTGGTTATTTTTGTTACATACAACATTTTAACAAAATAACCAAAATTATAACTGACAAAATATTAGAATTCTAGAAATTTCATATGATTTTGGGTCACTCTAACAACATACCCATATAAATATAACTCAAAGAATGTTAAATATCATTTCCAATTTTACAGTGCTTCCCATATAACATATTAAATAGACCTAATTAGCTTAATATCTCTCTTTTGGACTTCTAGGGGTCCTTTCAGAAAACCCAAAAGGTAATTGGAGGTCAAATAAACCTTAATTTTGATTTTGGGAAATTTGTCAGAAATAAAGGTTCTAAACACTTGATCAAAATAGAATCACAGGTTACTGGAAAATAACTCATTCATTTAATCAGAGTGAGAAAACATTTTAAAAGTAAGCACACAGAAAATTATATAGCTGTAAAAAACAAAACAAAACAAAACAAAAGATCTTTTCTCTTTGATAAAGAAAGGAATCTGTTTTTCCAAGTAATCAAAAGACAGGGTAAGTTACACAGAATCTGTTTCTCGGTCCCCTCTTTTTTTTTCTTTTGCAGTTCTCTGAAAAAGGTAAACAAAATTTTTTTTAATCATCTCCTATCAACAATAAACAAAAATGTTGTTTAAAAGAACAGACCAGATTCTAGTTTTATATTAGTGTCCTTTTGATACTAAGGCTCATTATAAGAAAACATTAAAAAAAAATTTTAATCTTAGTCATCTTAATCAAACTTAAATTCTTTTTATGATTCATCTTTCATATACCTTTTACGACCTATCCATTCAGTTTTAACAATATACTCTTTTTAATTAATTCTGAAACAATCTTTAAATATCCTTTAAAATGGACAAAATTGCTTTTTACTCAACAAGAACAAACATCCTCATGTTTTCTTCATAACTTTATTAACCAAAACCTCATCTTACTTTCCTTCTATGCTTTGAATACAGAATCGTGTTCTTTATTTTTAGTAATTTTAATTACATGTGGTAGTTAAAACTTTTAGTAACCTGAATTTCTATTGAAAACCTTAAAAATTAAGCAATTTGAATGGTCATGTACCAACTTATATATTTTATAAGTTATAAAAGTATATGCTGAATTATTGTATAATTTTTAAATGTGGGCCAGGACCTATATACTTACAGAACCAAATATATTTTGTCTTTTATAAAATTTAAGAAGCCAAAAGTAAATAAACATGTTCAGCAATTAATGTTTAAATATTTTATCTAATTTGGAAATTATCTAGATATTCAATGACTATTTGTCATTTATTTTGACTTAGCAAATTTCTAACGGTGTAGTTATCAGAGGGATTTGGGAAACCTATGTAAGCAAACATGTTACAAAATATATTTATTGTTAAAAAGTACATTTATAAACTTTCATTCCCCTTATATTGAGTTTTATTATATATTATATATTAGTTTTACTATATGTTTATATGTTAGTTTTATTTTTCTCATTAAAATGCAATAAGACATTAGAGGAAGTAAGTTGTAATCCTGCTAATGATTTTTATAACATGTGTAAGAACCTTAAAATTAAATACATGCGTATTTTACTGATAAATGAGAAGACTTAATAGTCTTTATTAAACCAATGATGTTAACCTACTCTTCTTCATTAAAGAGTTACCCAATTCACATGAACTTGAAAAGGATTTAAGTTTTAGTAGTTTTAGGATTTAATTTTATGAGAGTTCATTTATCTAAATTCCTTCAAGGGATTTTATACCATTTAGTCACAACATACTTCGTACATGTACACATATACACGTATTTAAACATACACAAACATGGAAGAATTCAGTTAACTGATAAGTTCCTATAGAGAAAACAAGATCTAAAACACACAACAAAGATCTTACACACACACACATACACACACACACACACACACACACACACAGAGCAGAGTCTCAATATCAGCTTTTAATTTTAATTAAGCCAAATTCTGACCATAGATCATAGAGCTCTTTTCTTTAAATAATAACAAAAAAATTTTATCGCATTTTTAGCAAGGGCAAACAGCAATATTAAACATTTTTTTTAATTCTGAGAATAATTTCTCTCAAAATTGCATTTTAAATGGAGTGGTTTCTCAGGTAAGACTGGTTAGAAAATTTTCATCTCAAAGGCATAGAGAAAGAATACAAGTTTTTCCAAAAATGACTTTTGAGGGACATATTTGGATGTTAGAAGCCTTGTGTAATCACTATTCAATTTTTTATCCCCCATTACTTAAGGGCGGGCAGTCTCTTTTCTAATGCTTTAATTTTGTACAGTATTTTCAGACATCCTGAGATAAATAACTGCAGTTTAGTGGTTAGCAAGAACAGGTGGGCTTTAAATTTCTTTCAAAGAAACATTTCTGTTTTTGGAAAGATTTAATTTGTAAGACAAATCCAATTGCTTTTAATTCCCCTAAAAACTGTGTGGCAACCTGAATGATATATAGAAGCTGACCCATACATCCAACAGTATCATCTTTAATTTGCTCTTTTATAACAGAGAGTGGATTTCCAGTCAAGATGCAAATCAAAAGATTTCTAATCTGTACTAGAAGCTGTTTGCTTTTTAAATGTTTTAATTATTTTCTTTTATTCAGAGTATATGGTTCCATTATGCTTAAGAGAAAAGGCTAAACAAACAAATAACATGTTCCTATTGCATTCTAAATAGAAACCTAAGTTTTATATAAAAAATATGCCTACAAGTGATTTGATATGAAAATAAATAAGCATACATGAGACAAAAGCAAATAAACATTATGACTTTAACCAAGTCTCTAAAGAGGAAGCAAAATAAAACTCAGCCCTTTCAAAATCCAGACAGCTGCCAAAGACAGGGAAAAAGAAAGAAAAGCTAAAACAACCATCAGTATGCTATTCACAAATGGGGTGCAACTTGCATTTGTGTCTGGTCATATTCTTGGGCTTCCCAACCTTTCAGCTGGGTGCCTAAACATGAAGGCTCAAAAATCCATGTGCCACTGATAGAAAATAAAATGATACAAATAGGAAATGAAAGCTGTTCATGGGCGGGAAAAGATTGCTAATAAATGGGTATCCCAGAAGACAAGAGCCATACAAATTCAAAACAAATATTTCTAACTAATTCCTAAAAGCAAATGTTTCTCTTTTGAGTTAAAGTAGTTCAGTGAGGAAAAGAATTGATGGAGCGTTCAAAAGACTTTAAGTCTCTTCATCACATTCAGGTATACCTATCAAACGTAGATTAGGTCTTTTCACATAGTCCCATAGTTCTTGGAGACTTCGTTCATTCCTTTTTACCCTTTTTTCTCTTATTCAGGATGATGAAGCTTGTCAGGGAGAGACTCCCCTTGTAAAGTTAGATTAATCTGTATTTCCTCATAACAGCAATTCTTTAAATTTGAAAAAAAAAAAGACTTATCTTTCCCAATAAAACCTTTTTGACGTTTCCCTCTATATTAGTCAGCTCTGGACACTGTAACAAAATACCATGGGCAGGATGGCCTAGACAGCAGACATTGATTTCTCACAATCCTAGATGCTGGGACATCTAAGATCAAGGTGTTGGCAGATTTGGTTCTTGGGGAGAGCTCTCTTACTAGTTTGTCGACAGCCATCATCTCTCTGTGTACTCACAGTCTTTCCTGAATGTGTGCACTTGGAGTGAGAGAGAGAAAGAGAAAGAGAGAGGGAATGTTTTTGTGTCTTTTCCTCTTCTTATAAAAGCGCTAATCACATTTTGAGTATACCACACTCAGGATCTCTTCTAAACCTAATTATTTTCCAAATGCTTCACCTCCAAATACTATCACATTGGGGATTAGGGCTTCAAAATATGAACTTTGGGAGAAAAAAAAACAACCCCATTGATTACCCAGATCTCTCATGCGTGTAATCCCAGCACTGTGGTAGGCCGAGTCAGGTGGATCACCTGAGGTTAGGAGTTCGAGACCAGCATGGCTAACATGATGAAACTCCATCTCTACTAAAAATACAAACAATTAGCCAGGCATTGTGGCATGCCCCTCTAGTCCCAGCTACTCAGGAGGCTGAGGCAGGAGATTTGCTTGAACCTGGGAGGTGGCCGTTGCAGTGAGCTAAGATCTTGCCATTGCACTCCAGCCTGGGCAACAGAGCTAGACAAAGAAACAAACAGACAAACAACAAAAACTTACCCTAATCTTTGACCACAAATACTACCAGAAACAGTTCCAATTTGCATGACAAAAATAACAATAACAAAACAACAATATACCAACATCAAGAAAAGCCAGGAGAATTGGCATTCATCAGCTCTAGATTCAATCCCTATCAAACCCATCAGCTGTGTCACCTTAAGGAAATTAACATTAATTCATTTTAAGTTTCTTATCTGTAAAATAGACATAACAATATCTACATTGAAAATTTGCTTTGGGGATTAAATGAGAAACAGCAAATTCAACAACATGCTTCAAATACATTGAAAAATAAAAGTAATTATATTATTGTAATTCTTTTTTCATTAATAGTATTTTCATGTTCCAGAGTTTATGTAGTATGTTTTTCCTAAACCATGCAAAACAATATTAGAAAAATGTTTTAAATAATATTTCTATATATTTTTCTTTTTAATACTTGAAGTATTTCGAACAACTGCCTTTATCTTTAACCCTAGTGGTAAAATATGAGCTTGCCAATAGATAATAAATTGATAGTAGTATTGTTTATTTGATGAAACTTAACTTATTTGTGGAGCAACTATAATAGTGTGAGTTAGGAATGCTGCATCCTTGGTAATAATAGCAATACTCTTATTTATCTTCCTTTAGTATTGTAACTGGGCCTTTTACCATTACACTTATTTTAGCATAGTGGCTGATTATATTTTCAAAACAGTCTGGTGGTAATGTATATAGTATCAAACTTTAGTATTCTAATGATACTCTGGTAACTATATAAATACTAAACTAAGTATAGTAATAATGACATCTAGTAATGCGATCTAAAAGGATAGCCAAGCTTTGTTAGTAAAGTGCTCTTATTTGTCTTTGTCTTCCTCAGATCAATATCTATGCCTTTAAAATATATTTCCTGGAAAAACACCTTATTATTAATTTCCGTGCATAATTCAATGAGGTCAATCTGACATTTTAAAAAATCTGACAGCAGGTGTTAAAAAAAGTTTTCAGAAAATAGTAATACCAGATGTAGGAAAACCACAGTTATCATTTACTACCAGAAGGTTTTCATTTTCCATATTTTAGAAAAGCGTGAGGTATCCAAATGAACTGGGAACCATGTAATTTTCAATTTATGAATTTTCTACTCTCATTCATAGATTCATAAATTTATTTCACTCTCTAGAAACATGGAAACAGAAAATATGAAAAAATAATTCTCTTTTAAAATTTGCATTCCTGTACACCCGATTTCATAGAAAAGAAAGAACAAAGTAGTCAGAAAAAGAGAAAGATGGAGAGTGGGAGGGAAAATGAAAAAAGAAAGAAACCTAAATTGAAAGTTTAACATCCAACTCTAAGTTAAATTTTGATTTAACCTACTAATATCTTGATTGAAACTAAAATGGCCATCACAAATATGAATGTCTTTTGTTTCCAAAAATGTACAGTGTTTTATGGCTTATTTCATTGCATCATAAATGTCATAATGACCAAATGTTCCATGAAATGTCATAAAATGGCATGAATTACAGCTATCATCTAAGTCTACGTCTGGAAAATCCAGTTTCTGACTCAGGCTCAGGTTATGTACTTTTTGTGTTTCAAAGTCTCTGTGTACTGTGACACTGAGTTAATTAATTTTACTTTATCGTGCAAATGTACTGTGATTCTCTCTCCAAAAGTAATTCGTTAGCCTGGAGAGTAGACACTTAACTGAATTAAGCATCTTCCAATCATGATGCTGATATTTCTTTAAATATCAGCTATTTAAAGATTCCTAAAACCTCATCTTAACAAGACTTTCTGGCATGCTAATTCTTTACAAATAATATTTCATTTTCAATATTAGAACATGTGCTGCTCTGAGACTTATTAAGGAGTATGAGGTTTTATCATACTGTTCAAATTCAGTAATGAGTGCCATGTTTTTGGCCACCCTATTCTCTCATTATGCTGTGCATGCCAGAATATAATTTGATGTTTTCCTAAATGTGAGTAAGGAAAAAGGGAAAGAATCATAATGATGCTCTTTACACAATTGTGCTGCCTACACTTGCATTACTAAACCTATTTTCACAAGTTAATTATACTTCTTAGCTTCGATCCAACTGGAAATTTAGCTTGGTAGCTAAGAAGTAGTTTTTAAAATATTAGTTGTTGATGTACATCAACATTTTAAAGCATTTTGCTTTTTTTCCCCCTTAATCCAAACAGGAAAATGACAATGCAGCTTATAGACTGAGAACTAATGCATCTATTCATTAATTCAATAAGTATTTATTGAACCTGTACTGAATCTGGGTATTGTAGCATTGAGTAAGAACTAAACACAGCAATTGCTATTTCTTTCTCCTTCGTGACACTTAACCAGGAACTCAGAAAGCAAACATGTATTTATAAATCCATTTCTAAGTGTCTGGCTTTGGTATATTAGGGCATTTTCTACAGAATTTCATTTTCCAAATCTATAGAGGAATAAAAATTTAATTACTTGAACTACCATTTTCAATTCTTAATGCTATTCTTACTCCTTTCTACTTTGCAAATTTTCCCCACCCTTACCATTGAATAAATTACAGGCAAACTAACTTAATCCTTCCTTCCCTGTGGTGTACATCCTTGTGGACAACAGTATTCTAATTGTAATAAAGAATACTTTACTACTCTTGGTTTTCCAGTCTTACTGGGTATCCTCCTGCTTGGAGGGAAGAGTAATGAGTAACTGAATAGTAATATATGTCCTGGGCCTCTGCAGCTGAAGTTTCACCAAATAGAAATGTTAGATGGTGCGGGAAAATCAATGAATGATATAAATATATGTCCTGGGCCTCTGCAACTATAGTCCTATCTCTAGCTTCCTCAACAAAACATGTTTGCTTTTGTTTCTTTCAACACCTAGTTAATTCACCACTTTGTTTATCATAAATTCCTAAACTGACACGTGATAGTCATTCCAAAACTTAACTAATTTTTTACAGAAATGTGGTACATTCCATTTGGCATGCACTTTTGCCTTCAAGGGCTATATTTTCTTGAAATAATTATTTGTCCTCTACAGAGTGCAGGGCATGCTACCTCCAAATATGGCACCTTGCCATTAAAAAAAATGGCAGAAGTAGAAAGGTTTATCTGACCTTCTCCCACTGTTCTCCTCTGACTCAGGCCATAAAAGAATTCTGTGACCTTGCTCTAAAGAAGGTCATAAGACACTCATTCTCTAGGATTCCTCCCTGTACCTAGAGGAAAGGAAAGAAGAAAGAGACACCAAGAAGATTCTGATCAAACAGGCTTTGCTAAGTTCACCCAATTTTATTACCATTCGATCATATAATTTTGTCTTCTAATTGTACTTCATGACAGCCCATAAAAATACAATTTTCTCTGGTTCTTCAGGTCTTAATTTCTGACACCTTCCATGCCACGCAAAACTTAAATTGATCTGTATGCTTTTCTCTTGTTAATCTGTCTTTTGTTATAGGGGCTTCAGCCATAAACTTTGTGATGGGTAAGAAAATGATACTACTTTTTCCTCCCTATATTCGTATGCAGAAAAAAATCTAAAATGATTTTTAAAAAAATTTTTAGGGTTAGACAAAAGAGCTCTAAAATAATCAGAGTTGTCATATTGAAGGCTTATGTGGTTGGACAATGAATTTTAAGGCAAATATAGATGCTTAACTGATTATAATGCCCTGAAGAGAAAATCCTAAAGCCCAACTCACCAACAATAGTCAGAGTTTATATAAGACTATTTATATATTCCGTGAAAGAAATTACTACACTGCTTGGGGCGCTTTATAATGTAGTAAAATATAGTGAGAAAACTTGTCAACCACTGTTTCAAAAGTACTAAGCTCATACGTGAATAATTCACTTGACGTCAATCTCTATGAAATGAATCTAATCACTGAAGAAAAAGATTGGAAGAAAAATGTTTATTTAAGAATTTTGTAAAGTTCTGAAACTTTCCGTCTGTGTCCACTTGCCCAAAATCTGTCTCTCATGCCAATATAATTTATCATTTCCTTTTCAAGATTTTTTTTTAAACCTTAGGATAGCATTCAAAATTCCTACATTTAGGAAAACTATTCAAACCTGAACTTGGAACTCCTTTGTATTTTCCTAATTAGTAATTCCAACTGAAGGAACTTCCAATCCAGAAACAAAACAAAATGAAAGACAAAAACCCCAAAACTTATAGAAACATTTAAGTGCTTGGAGGAAACATGTCATATAATAATAAATGAGATATTTAGCCTCGCATGACCAAGCCAAAGAGGAGTATTTATATTATAGACAGAGTAAGATATTACTTAAAGTGTGTACACTCAATCATGTTTCCTATATGGTTTGTTAGGTTCCAGTGTATCTTTTAACCTTTCCGTTTAATTTGGTCTCTTAATGTCATTGTTTCACAGTGGTATATTTTGAATAATTTTTTAAAAGGAAAATATAAGCATATTTATAGAATGTTTTACTTTGTGAATGACATTATGCTAAGCCTATGAAAGGTTATAAAGATAAATAAGACATAGTCTATCCCATGAAAGAGCTTAAGCAGTCTATAAGAAGAAATGAGCTGAGTACCTTTAATAGAAAAAAAAATAGTAGAACATAGTATAGTTGTTTTACATATTAAGTACTTTTGCTAATTTTTTTTATTTTCAAAAGTATGCTAAATATTTCAGTTGCAAATAATAGAAACAAAAACTTAAGGGTTCATCTCCAAAACATGACTAGCAAATATATGTGCATTCATTATCATCTTTGTTTCGAAAAAGCGGAACATAGGTAGAGATTTTCAGGTTTTTGAAAACATTTTGCACCTTTAATGTGTAGAATTTGGTTGTCTTCTCTATCTTAATGTTTTCTCTAGAAGCCTGTCATTTCTTAAAAGACAAAATGAACATTTTAATGTTTAATGTATGGCTGTATGCTGTGACATTTAATAGCTGGGCAAACTGAATGAATGTCAAGTTGAAGAGATGTTCAATAAGCTGCAGAATTTGAACTTTGAACTGAAACGCTATTGCTTAGATGGTATGCTATAACCTCTTTTCGTTAAATCTTTGTCATTAAATATGATTATGTTCTACTAGTCCTCATTATTTTCATCAGATTAGTGATTTTGTTGCCTTGCTGTGATGATTGAACTTGTGCTGACATAGATTGACTGCCTATATGGTACAGTGGGCTAACTCACTGAATTTAGACAAGGCTTCTCTTCCATCTGAATTACATAAAAGAATCATTTTACATAGTAGCAATAATAGCATGACAAACTAGCTAAAACAGAAACAAAAACATTCCATAGGAATTTACGAAATAGTATCCAATTAACAATATTGTTATTAAACAACTTTATGCTCATCTTTTCTTAGAGCAGAGGGATCGTTTATTGTTGGGGAAGAATTTACACAGAGTTTGAATTGTTAAAATAAAATAATAAAATAAAATAAAATGGAGCACAGTCCTGAGAATTTCCCAAGCCAGTTAGGCCCCACAAGCAAAACTTAATCTTTCTTGTTTTGTGAACATAAGTAAAACTAAACAGGCTATTTCTTATAAATGCCTCTGATAATCAAAAACAAAACTAAGTCACTCTCAGAAAATGGTAAAAGTAATTACTATTAATTGATCCCTTCCTATCTGGAAATCCCATTTCAATACCAATGACTGTACAGGTTAAAAAACTTCCTAATTTTCACTGCATAAGCCAGCCTGTAACAGCCGTCCTCTGAGCTTCTAACCAATTACTTTGAGTTTAGAGTCTATTAGATTACCATCTGCACTTTCTCTTTGTGTGAGAATAAACATTAACATTTCCTTTGGTACTTTGATTTGATTTATACTCTTAACAGTTTAAAGAAAGATTTTTGTTCATTTTTGCTTGGTCGGATTCAAAAAATTATCCAACTGTATTACTTAATTGACAGAAGATATAGTCATCTAAGCTTTGCTACACGGCAAAGTCTTTGCTAAGTATTAGATGTGCAGGACTAGTCCATAAACCGAAAACATTTACAGTTGATGCTGATTCCTGACAATAGTAGGTAGACTTTATTCAGGGGAAACCATCATGATAGGTATAGGGACTACTGCTGTGAAATTTTGTAGTAGGAGAGAGAGATTGTGCTCAACTCTAAATACAACAAGGAAAAGTGGGAATTTATATCCAGGGAGCCAAGTGGGGAATTGTGGATGGAAAATTACTAAGAGAAAACATCAGGAATAAGGAGGAATTATAGCTAAAACCAGCCTAGCCAGATTCCTGCTGAAGGCAGGCCAGTGTGATGAGACATTTTCTGGGAAATGGTGGAGGAAGAGGAACACAATCAAATATTGAATATGACCTGATATTAAAGGTGGAGGATCCTGGTCAAACTGGATTCTTGCTAAAATTGGGATCTTGAATGACATACCCCAGGATAGGGCCTAGTTGAACTCAGAGGAACCTATGGTCAAGAAAATAATTTTGTCAGGGAATCACAAGTTCACAACAACAACAAGAAAATTAAAATGCAACATAGAAACTAAATTTCACCAACCCTTCAAGGAAGCTGTAACACTTATTTTATTTTAAATTTTCTAGATATTTCCACTAGTTCTGTGAGGTAAACAAAACTAAAACAACAAAATTAATGCCAATAAATAATACTTTGATTTGATTCTATCTGTCCTCCTATGTGAAGCATACATATGAGGACAGATAGAATCAAATCAAAGTATTAGCAAATATAGCTTAACACTGTATTAAAAGAAAAACAACTCATGAAGTTGTCTTATGACTTCAAAGATTAGTTGATGTCAGGAAATCTAATATTGTAATTTACTACATTAACAGGTTAAAGAGGAAATAAAATATTAAAGCAGTAGATATCCAACATTATGTTATAAATTATAATACACATTACTGAAAAAAATCTTCTGTAGATAAAGAAAGGGATACTGAGCCCTTAGCAGAAAACTATTGCAAAATCCTCTCTTCTGGTGATATATGAAGAGCTTTCTTATTGCGGTCAGGAACAATACATTCACAGCTACTTCCACATGTTTTCAGTGTTGTACTGTATATAATATGCCTAAACTTAAATTAGCATAGTTGATAAATTAACATTTCCCAAAGTTGTTATTTAAACCTCTATCTTTCTTTAATAATCCATATGTATTCCTAACCTTTGCATTCTTAGATTTATTTTGAGCTCCTTTGTGGTTGTTTATGATTAGACTGAATTATTTACAAAAAAGCGAAACACAAAACCCTAAAAGGCACTCAAACAGTGACTGCGGAAAGCTATGTTTCGACATCTTTTAGCTCTGTTTTTATGTACATGATTTTAATTTTCATACAGAATGGCATAGGTGGCCAGTAACATCTCCAAGGTCATATTCTACCAGCTAAGTGACCCTGATGAGAGATAGTGTTTTTTTCTCAACAGTTCTCATAATAAAAGCTTCCTCTAATTCCATGTCATCTACCCATCCCTGAACTGATTACTACAGGCTAGGAAATTAAATACCCTGCTTGTCCAGGCCTGGTTCACATGTCCAGTCTTCGAGTAGGCATGGGGTTGGGCTTTGCTGAATCACATCTGCTCGATGTTACTGAAATTGTAGAGGTGCTCCCTAAAAAAATAATAAAATCAGGGTGATGTTATTAGAAGATGTAGAAATGGATGCTAGCTGGGAAATATATCAGAAAGTCAGGGATTATGGAGACAATCAGGATATTGAGAATCTGAGAAGGGTCAGAAAAAACTGAAGGATGAGAGATGGATTCCAATGGGACTTCTAAGAATTAGTCCAAGGATGGTTTAAAAGTGTATGTATATACTCCAGATCTCCATACAAGATCTACTTGAATCAGATGCCCTAGGCATGTGCCCTGTCAAGGTGCATTTTAAAATAAGAAAACTGATTCTTCACACACTAAAATTTGAGAAGCACTGGATAAAATTATCACTACGGGAAGGCATGAAGCTATCACTAATTCAATGTATACAGTTTCTCTGAGCTGTGAATTTATATAATTTTTATGTTGCTTATTATCTGGAGAAAAAAATAACTAGACCATAAAATGAACATCTATCACATAATGCTGAGGTTTAAAAAGAAATACTAGTACTTTCACTAGTTCATTTGTATGTAGAGGAAGAAGGTCCAAAACCTATTCAAGATAAGTAAAAGACCTCTTGGTGATTTTGTTTCAGCCCCCAGCCTCTCAGATGTTCTCCACATGGTAACTTGCAGCAGATGAATTGAGTTATTGACAATTCAATTTTTCACAGATGAAAACTTGAAAATGAATACTCATGAGTGTCATTGAACAAGAACAAATTGCAGAGTTCTGCTTTGACATAGATTTTCTTAGTCTGCTTAGACTAGAGATAAGTGTTTAGTGTTCCCTCAATGTCAAGTGTGTTGCAAATCCTAGATGTTGCCTGGCAAAAAAAGAGCTCTTCTTTGTTTATTAAAAAGTTTGTTGAGATTTAGCCACCAGGTGTCAGTAAGTCTTGCAAAACAATAGGGTTTTACAAAGTCCAGTGATTTTGTTCATTTGGTCTCTAGAAGTAAATTAATATAGTATTTTGCTATTTTTTTGTGTGTGGTGGTTGTTCTAGGAAAAGAAATGCAATTCGTTTATAGACCCATTTCTTTTCTCTATGCCATCACACTTATAGAATATGGGCTGGTTTTTAATTTTTGAGAATTGAGTACCTCCAGATTCATAGTGAAAGGCATGAAGAAAACGAGTACATCTGAGGCAGGTGATAAGCTGGCAGTTTACCTTGCCCATGACATGTAAACTACCATGCCAAGTAAATTAATAAGAAAGAAGTCAAAAAGATAATACCCATAGACAATTTATGGTATTACAAAAACCAACATTCTGGGGCAATTTGGAACTTTAGTCATTTTCTTACTAATCATCTAACCATTTGTAGTAGTTTTTTCACTTATTATTGTTTTCCTTGTCATTATTTCTTTTCCTGTGTGATAACTGCTAAGACCTGAACATAAATCCATTTAACCCTTGCACCGAGCTATCTGAATACCTGAATTTATTTTTTTCTATTTTTATAAACCTTGCCTTAAAACCTGAAATTAAACCTGTCATAGTATAGCCACGATATCATCAACAAAATATATTTTATTATCTATTGTCTGGGTACCGAAAAAGGTTTTTGTGCTCTGATAAATTGTTTGGTTTAATTCACTTCACGGTATTTCCTCCAAGGCAGATAATTTCAAGTGCTTGGTGTACCAGCCTATTTAGTTAAAGTCTGAGCAAGGTCACAAACTCTGTTGACTCATATGGCAGTTCTTGTGTAGAACACAAAATTCTACATCATCTTTGAATCAAATCCAATAGAGCAAGATCCCAGCTGTCCTGGTATCTGTTAAAAACATAAGACTAACCTAGTTTAAATTGGTTCTCCACATTATTTTGGAGAGCATTTAGTTTTTCAAGATTGAAAGGATAATGCAAGTTTATTTTAGAAAATTGGAAAAACACCAAGTTGAAAAGAGACAGCAGCTATTAATATTTTGACCTTCTTAGTACTTTGTCTTTTTACTTGTTTCAGTGTCCACAATTTTTAAAAGGAAGAAGGAATGGGTACTGCTAATTTTGAATCAGAAATTATCTATTTCTGAATAAACTGAAACACTTTATAGAGCCTATGTTCCCAGGATAATAAATAGTAAGCTGCAATGGCCAGATTGCTTTGCTCCTATGCCTTGGCAAGGCTTAGCCTCTTACAGCTATGGCCAGACATAAAGCTCTAATGCACTTCTTTTTTCCTCTGTGAAATGCAATACATCTCTAGAAATTGATGTTGGAAAGAATTATTGTATAAAGAGAGATATGAGGTAGTGAGAAAGTTTAAAACAGCTTTGAATGCTTTATAAACTAGGTCCAGTATTATAAGGGAGTGGCTTATTTCATTCTGGCCACAAAAATTTCTGGGTTTATTGGGGACTTAGGGTGAGTGAGTACAGTACTAGTGAGTGAACAGAAACGTATCATGGTGTTTCCTTGCGTGCATCTGCTATTTTGCCTCAGGGCTTCATAAGAATGTTGGTTAGTGAACGTTTTGTTGGTATTTGCCAGACTAAAACAAAACAAAACAAAACAAAAAACCAGTTCTAACTTCCAGTGCTGTTAAATTTTTTCCATATCACCTTTTGTTTTATGTTGTGTTTCAATGTGTGTTTGAAGAGAGGTGAATCAGACATCCCTAACTTTCTGCCATTTAGCTCAGAAGGCTGTCATTATGGTCACTATGAATGTTCTCATTCTGAGTCATTAGTGGGCACTTTTCCCTTTAGGGATTTTCAGTATATCAGTCAGATGTATTTCCAATGCCTAACACAGTGCCCAGGAGAGAGTAGGTTCTGAAAAAATATGAAAAATGTCAATAAATTAAATTTTTAGGAGATCTATCCCTAGGTATTAATGATATAACACAAAACCTGTGTTGCATCATTTTGTCACATTTCACCAATTTAGTTGGGACATTGGGTGGATATAGTCTAGGGCAGGCATTGTTAATATGTATGAGTGGCAGGGGGCATGCACACATTTAAATGATAAATAGACAGAATTATAATACGATTATTGTACATTTAGATTATATGCAACATAAACACAGTTTCATTATGGACAAAGAATAATAAAAGAACTAGTGGAGTTCAATGTTTGGTATAATTGGATGAAAGGAATCCCAGTTAACAAAAAGTGATATTGTCAAAAAGGAAAGCATAGTTTGATAGTGGGTAGGAGAAAAATTGGATCACAAATTGAACTTTGATTATATTCAAACTGTGAAGTTGGAACATGACCTATGAATATCACTAGATTTATCACTTTTGATGGTTTTCGGATTGCTTAGGCAGCTAGGATGCCCTTTTAAACTCTCCATCTGACTGACTGTCTGCATCCTTTCCTACACTGCACAGGACTCTGCGGCAGTGATCCCTACATTTATCATGTTCAGATGTGTCTATTTCAATGTGTTTTTCTGAAACGAAAGCAGAAAACCATGTGGAGATTGCAGCTGGTACCAAATGCAGTACCTCACCTCATGGTATAAGACAATCTTCAAGAGAACATTACTCAGACTCCCATCTACACAGTGGGAAAACACCCCCCAAGGAAGGTTGTCTAGCTCATGGCATGAATAATCTAGTTGAATATTTTTCCAAAGTGATATGAAACTTCCAAAAATCCCCACAAATATCTTTAAATATTATGTAAGGTACACAGGTCACTTTTAAGATAACTTGTATCTTATTAGGACATTTCATTATTAACAATGTCTAGGTATGAGATGTTCAAGAAATAATCAGTTTTTATATTAACATCTTCCTTGGCTGTAGGCATAAGTCCTTTCTATCCTAATGTGCTTTGGTTCTAATGGGCTTTTGTGATTTTGGCTTCACAGAATGAGGACATAGAAAATTTAGCTTACTCTTTTATTCATTGGTTCAATAAATATTTACTCAGTACCTCTACCTTAAACAAGTTTACAAGACCCTATGGGAGATACAAAAATGTTTAACACACAAAAATAAATAGATCTTTTAGGAGCTTATCGGCTAGGACAGGTAATGAGAAAGTCACATAAATCTCTGTGATACAGGAGATAAAGCAGTAAGCTACCTGGGAAAGGTGTAAATTAGCCATTCTTAGTTGTCCTTGATGGGGTGGTGAAACTTTCTGAAGACTTTTCTTGTAAAGTCACATGTTGAATTACTAAAATGTGAAAAATTTGAAAGCAAGCCAAGAATTAGTTGAAGTTGAAACCAGTAAACATAATAGTCCTGGGTAGTGAGGCATATAGGTTTGCATTTAATTGGCAAAAGTTCAATGATAGAAAACCTGTCAATCATGAAGATATAAATGGCTGACTCAATCACCTGAGTAACTGATGCAGTATTCAATGAAGAGATCGTTATTAAGGTAACTGGAACAAGTATAACTATAAATAAATTTGCTGTCCGGGAATGCTCTGCCTCAAATTTTTGTAGCAGGTAGGAATCTCTGTTCCATAAGAAGTTTATTTTCTATAACTCAAATAAATTTTTGCCAGTATGGCAGAAACAATTTTATTCAAGATATAACCAATCTCTACCTTTTTCCTAAGATGATACTAAGTTTTGGGGAATCTTAATAAAAGTAATTGGAGGAACTCACTGGGGCCTCAATGTCTTCTTTTTACATGGGTAAGATCCACTGTTTTGTCCGGACTGTTTACTAATCCATGCACCACTAAGTTTCCATGTAGACATCTCTTATTTCTCCTTGATTCATCAGGTGGTTCTATTTCCTCTATGCTCAGGTCATATTCATAGGCACAACCATCATGTTGCTCCTTATATGCAAAGAAGGGCACAGAAATCCCTGAAAGGTGGAGGGCCTGATCTCCACTTCTTTGGTGCTCTTTGTGAAGAAAGGCTCAGACTCTTTTTGTCTGGGAGGGAACCGCCCATTTTAATATCATGTCCTCATCACGTCCATTATTTCACTTGTCTCTTTTAGAAGAGAAATTTTTCTTTTTGGGGTGAGAGCAGAGGTGACCTTCTTTAGTCTACCCCTACTGCCCCCCCTTTTTTTGGAGACAGGGTCTCTCTCTGTCATCCAGGTTGGAGTGCAGTGATGGGATCTCAGCTCACTGCAATCTCCACCTCCTGGGTTCAAGCCATTCTGGTGCCTCAGCCTCCCAAGTAGCTAGGACCACAGGTGTGTACCACCATGCCTTTATAATTTTTGTATTTTTAATAGAGACAGGTTTTCACCACATTGGCCAGGCTGCTCTCGAACTCCTGGCCTCAAGTGATCCTCCAGCCTCTGCTTCCCAACATGTTGGGATTACAGGCATGAATCACTGCACCTGGCATAGTGTACCCCTCTTAAATACTTACTGTATATGTAGTACTTCTTCATTTACTAAGGAAACTAGGCTCTTGGAAGACAGTAGGCAGAACAAGCCTTTTTTCTACCTTTTCTATCACTCCCATGAGATACTGTATTAAGTAAGAAAAAGTCAAACTCCTCGAAATGGGGGATAAAGCAAAGTAAAAGGGAAAATATTCAGGAAAAAAAATCATAATGGATAATATGTCAAACATTTGTATTTCTACATTTTTGTATATTATTATGATCTTATGATTTTTTGTTCAAATAAAAATCAAATGTATAATAAATAAACCTTTATAAATCGAATTGTTTATATCAGAATACATATTTATTATTTCAAAATAAATCCTTAAATGGACATTTAAAGCATTCTTTCTAGGTATTCAGGATGCAAAAACAAATGGTTTTAGGTATTTAGAATAAGTACACATAAATAAATATATAAAAGTATTATAGATTATGAAAATATGTAGAAAGTTGACAATTGCTAAAATCTAGGAGTGCTCAATGCTGTTTGGATGGGGAAAGGTTAGGAAGTCTTGTTGAAAGATGGCCAAATATTCTTTTGCTGGTCAGAGCAGTAAATCTCTTCCAGGGAGAGCAACTGGAAATAGAAGAGACACCGTGATGTAGCATAACCAGGTTGGATGCTGACTGGAGTGAAGGAGCCTTACAAACACAAGAAATTGAAGCAGTTTGAAAAAGAACACGACAGGGTGGGCTATGTTAGGAGAAAAACGACTGAAGACAGGGAATTCTGAAGACCTTTGTGTCATTCCTCAGGGCTCTGTATGCCATTTTGAATAACTGGAACTTTAGTCAAAAGGTACTTAGAAACAATAGATAGTTTTAGAGGTGGTGGGTTGATAAGAGTGAACTCGATCTTTGGGATATCACATTCACGTGAATTGTGGAGGAAATATGTGAGGGAAGCACAAAAGCAGGGAGATAAATTTGGAGACTATTTCAGAAGCAGAGGCAAGCCATATTTAAAAGGAATCTGAATAGTGATGGGGCAGTAGTGGATTCACAGTATAGTAAGGAGACTGAACCAACAGGTCCTTGAGATCCAATGCATATCATAGTGGCTAAAGGAGAAATCAAACCCTAGAACAACTATATTTTTGGCTTGAGTCTCTGGTGTATAGTGGCATATTTCATGAAGAAAGACAACTAAAAAGGAAGCAAGTCTATATGGTGAGAAAATAAACCAGTGTATAAATGAAGTATAGACTAATAATGTGAATTTGACCTTTTTAAAGCTGAGGATGTTGACTTTTTCATATCTTTATAATTAATGAAGGTTTTGAAATGGTACATTTAGAGCACATAATCCCAAGCTGACCATACATAGTTTTCTGAGTGATCTGTTGTGGATAATTTAAGTATTTTATGTTAAAATTCTAGCTGACCATTGGAGAGTATAGATCTGGTCCGACCTCAATATCTAGAATCATTATTCTCCTCTTAACCTGTGACATAATACACTGAATATTTTTGTGTAAGTTGAAGGGCAAGATTTTGAATCTACTCTACTTTCTCTTCTTTTAAATATGTGTTAGCTTTATAAAAGGCTTATTTCAGCTGGGGATTAGCCTGTGTCATGTTCTGAATTGTATTCTTCGTATAATATAAAACCAAAGCTGCCATCACCACCACCACCACCACCACCAACAACAACAACAAAACTGTGAAAGAGAAGGCAGTAAACTCTTTGGGGATGCAATTATGTTTGTGCATAAAATAGTTGCTGCCCTTTATGATATTTTTAAATTAATGGAAATTAATAATAACCCACAAACTAAACAGGTACTATTGATCAGTGAGATCTTTTTAGTAAATGGAATACCTTTTAAAATCTCACAGACAAATGTTGGCCACAGCATTTATGAAGGTTGTTCTGACTCTAGACCTGTTAAAGGATGGAATAGGGAATAGTTACATGTGGATTTAGTGTCAGTTTGCTTAACTGTCACTTTAAATGTCAGGGCAAATTTTATTTTCAGGTGAAGACAAAGTGTACTGATTTTTTTTTACTCTTTTACTTATTTCTCTGTCTATCTTATCATTCTTTTTTGTGTTTTTCTTTTCTGATGCATGTCACTCTCCAGCAATCATTGCCATAAGTGAAATTAATTGATGCTTTTATTTATTTCATCCATTCAAAAAACATTCATTGAGCCAGTTAGTAAAGGGGAGGCAACAAATATAATTTGGTTTATAAATTGCAAGGACTCTGATAAGAGAATAAAAGTAACAACCTTGTACTGGCAATTGCCACTTGACCACAGGGTTGGATTTTGTTTTTCTTTTGTTGTTGTTATTCTAAGCAAAACAATGAAATTAGACTGATGGTAATGTATTTCTACTTTTCATGGATGTGTCATGCATGGTGAGAGCCAATGAGAAAGTAAATGCTTCCAAGGGAAAGTCTTGAGAGGGAGGTCCAGTGAAGAAAAGGATATCATAGAGCCATGCAAGGGGACTGCAGGTAATCATGACTAAGGCTACCCATTGTGGATCTGATAATTTCAGGAAGGCAGCCCAAACTAGTTGAATTCCCCTTTTGAGAAGAACTAGTCATTATTTAGAAAGGATATAACATATCCAGATCCAGAAAGAATACTCAGGATATGGGAGTATCACAACTTGAACTACAGATTGAAGATAAGGGGAAAACAGTGTATTGGTGTCAATATGTCACTAATATACTGCCACTTTAGCCAATTTACATGCCCTACTGCCGGTTGAATCTGTCATCTATTTCTGCATAGCAAATTATAATAAATTTGGTAACTAAAACTAGTACATATTTTTTACCTCATAGTTTCTGTTGTGTCAGGAATACAGACATGTTTACTTAGGTCCTCTGCTTTAGGACCTTTCACAGGCTACAGTCAAGGAGTTAGTAGGGCAGGGCGCTCATCTGGCAATCAACAAGGAAGTATTCACTTTTAGCAGGATTCAGTTTCTTACTGGCTTTCAGACTGGGAGTCTTGGACCCTTGATGAATGTTGGTCAGAGGCCATTCTCTGTTTCTTGTCATACTGGGCTTTCCAATGGCAAGCTTACTTCATCCAAACCAGCAAGGGAGCGAGTCAACAGGCTCCTAGCCAGATGGAAACTGCAATCTTATGTAATGTACCCTTCGCCATATTTTATTGGTCAAAAGCAAGTAACAGGTCCCTTCCACACATGAGATGAAAGGGTTACACAAGGCCGTGAATGCAAAGAAGTAGAGAAGATTTGGAGTCATTTTAGTGTCTGTCTTCCACATTAATATTTAAATGTTTCATTAAAGAATTGCATATATACAGCAGAGTTGAAGAGACATTAATAATATGGCTGAGAGCATAAACTTTATTGACAACCTGAGTTCACATTCCAGGTCTCCTACTAACTAGCTTTGCACTGCACATTGCATTGTTATTTAATTTCTTTGTGCCTCAGTTTCTCTACCTATATAGGAAAAATAATCATACTCACCTCAAGGTTGTTTTGAGGATTTAATGGGTTCATATGTTTAAGTGGCATGGCAGCCTCATTAAGTATTTATTATATTTTTTAGATAATATGGCAAACACAGATTAACTCATTACTTATCCAGCCCTTAGAAAAGGCACACTCAAGGGAATGTTTGAGTCTGCAGAGAGGACACAGACATGCAGAATCACACTTCACAGAGAGGTGCCGACTTACAGATCTGCCTCTAGAAGGCAGGCATGGACCCTGGCTTTCCTCATGGAGGACAGGGTTTGCAGGGAATTGTACCCATTTTAGGAGCTCTTAGGCCAAATCAAAGATGCAGAAGAGACTAAAACCAACATACTCCTCTATTCTTCTCAAGTAAGTGGATTAGAATACTCATGCTGTGTTTCCTGTCTGAGAAATGGAAATTCCCACCTTTCTGTGGGACCTCCAAGAACAGGAATAATGTGTTGCCCTCATTTCGGCCCCAACACTTGTCATGTCCTGAAGGCAGTGCACAAATCTGGCCTCACTTCCTCTCCATCCTCATTACAATACCTCATTTACCTTACTTGCTCTCGCCAGCAACTGACCTCCTTTCTGTTTCCCAAAGAAGCCAGGATCTTTCTTGCCTCAGGGACCTGCCTTGCAGATGCTTTTCTGACTGAAATACTTTCCCCACACCTCTTCTCATTGTCATCGATGGGTCTCAATTTCAGTGCTACCTCCTCAGAAAGAACTCTGTTGAGAGATTTAATCCTTCCAGAAAGCCATCTAGCACATAGCTCTTTCTTCCCTGGTTTTTATATGCTCCCTTTATTAGTATGTAAGCTACATGAGTGTCAAGCTCTTTTCTATTGCCTTCTGCGGTATTGACAACACCTAACAGAGTCTCTAGTAATAAATGCCCATTGAATTAATACGTGCATGAAGGAATGAAACAGATCCAAAGGTATGATTGTCAAACTCAATGTATCTCTACAAAGGGGAGAAAAAACACTTTTTTTTTTGAGACAGAGTCTCGCTCTGTTGCCAGGCTGGAGTGCAGTGGCACGATCTCGGCTCACTGCAACCTCCGTCTCCCGGGTTCAAGCAATTCTCCTTCCTCAGTCTCCCAAGTATCTGGGACTACAGGCACGCATCACCACGCACAGCTAATTTTTGTATTTTTTTAGTAGAGACAGGATTTCACCATGTTGGCCAGGATGATCTCAATCTCTTGACCTCGTGATCCGTCTGCCTCGGCCTCCCAAAGTGCTGGGATTACAGGTGTGAGCCACCACACCCGGCCGAAAAAACACTTCAAAAAAATGTCTATAAATATGAAGGGAACAAGTACAGTTTTGTTACGTGTTCCCAGTGCATACTTGTGAAGTGTGGGCTTTCAGTGTAACCATCGCCTAAATAATTAATACATTGGACCCATTAAAATAGAGTTAATTGGTTTTCCCTCTAACAACGATCTAACATTATGTCTTATTCTAAGCATTTTAATAAGTGATAAGTTAGTTAAATTAATAATATTATTCAGGAGCTTAGAAACAATTTGTCAATTCACACAACCAGTTCATATATTAACCAAGAGGCTGAATTTAACAGTTAGCTATTGCTGATTGGCTCCGAAATAACATGTTGTTTGATGTGATTATTTTCCTCCATGATATCTCTTGGAGTCACACATTCCACATGTTCAGCAGGACTGCCAATAAAGTCAAATTCCCAACATCATAGGAAAATTTTCACAATACACTGTTCAATAAAAAAGTATAAAAGTTCTGTGTGTTAAATGTACACTCTGAATGAAGAGACCCCCTAAACAGGCTTTGTGTGAGCAACAAGGCTGTTTATTCACCCGGGTGTGAGCAGACTGAGTCCAGAAAGAGAGTCAGTGGAGGGTGGCAGGATAGCGGTTGGTTTTATAGGTTTGAGGTAGACAGTGGAAAGTTATAGAAGTTACAGTTCTGGGCGGTTTTTGCAAGCTGGGAGGGGGTTGTAGAGTCTGAAGTCATGAGGTTGATCAAGGTCAGTTACAAAGTCCACTTGCCTTATCAGTTGAAGTGGGAATACGGAACAATAGAAGAATGTCTCAAAGTTAATTAGGCACCAGAGGGGTTGATCATTCTTCTCCTTTTTGTGGTTTTCCAATTCCTTCAGACTTTCTAGTTCCAAGAACTCATCTGGAGTGTAAGTGCAGGTCACAGAAGTTACCATGGCATAGTCCATGGTGCAGTCAGTCAGCCTAAAAGAACTTACACTATACATCGTGTGAACTCACTTTTTTAAGAATGATAGATTCTTTGGAAATATAACCAACTGACGAAACTGATGACTTTTGTAGGGTGTTTGGCTTGTGTGTGATTTTAATTTTATTTGATCTGCTTCTATGGTTTTTCACAATATTTCTACTTCAAATAATTTCTACAAGATAATTTTCGAGTGCAACTACAAAAAGTATCACTAATTGTTAACATAATGGTTGTAATACTTGAGAGCAATGTGGATTTAAGTATTAAAGTCCTTTTAAAATGAAGAGGGGATATGAAGCAGCTACATTAATTACACCCCTAGGACATGGACAAATGGACTAACAATGGTTAAATAAAGTTTGGACAGGAATCTCAAGGAAGTGTTTTAAGCAGTGGGTGGTTCCCATGTAAAAACACCTTGCCAAGAGGAGCAGTGGAGCAGTCCCCTGGTGCCACTTCAGGAGAACAGAAAGAGCACTTAACAGAAGAGACCCCTGAGGACTATTATTATATTAATGGCTAAACTCACTACAGAAGTCAGGTGGGAAGTTGTGAGGACTCTGCTAAGTCTGTGGTGCCTGATGTAGCTGTGTTTAGGCATGGCACATTTTCTAGGGACATGCAGACAAAGTTAACAGGATTACAGGATTCGGCAGATAATTGTTACTTTTTAAAGATTCGTCTATTCCCAAGACTAAGTCCTACACATTAATTCAAAAGTATTTCGGAGCTTTCCTATTTATTCATTAGTTTTCTGATATGTAGCAAAATGGAAGAAAAAAAAGCCTTCTTTTTTTATAGCTCATTCATTTTTACATTTCTTTCTCTGCCCTACTCCTTCTTTATTAAACACAAAGATTCCTTCATTTTATATGCCTGTAAAAACCAGCAGGCTTCCCTCTTAATCAGTGTTGTCTAGGTTCATTGCCTGAGGGCCCAGATCATTAGTAATAAAGGTCATTAGTTGACGTTCCAGCATACAGGACTGTCAAATGATCCCCTCATTTAATCTCACAATGATTAGAAACAGGCTCAAACTTGTAGTATTTAGTAATTTTATTTTCTTGTTGTGGGAGAAGTAACAGGCTACTTCTTGGAAACAAAAGCTTTTAAAAACTAATAGCAGCTTCATACTAGACTTGAAGGAATAAGACACCATATAAAGGCACTCAAGACCAAAACAAGGAAGAAAATGCAAGAAATTGGTATGTGCTGCTCTTGCACTCCAGGTTTCTTCAAGGAGCTGGACTGAACGAGAAAGGAATAGTCCTATCTAGCCATAGGCAGCCCTAACTTGCCTGCCCTGGTTACCTTATATCTTTGCACTGTCTGGTTTTCAGTATTATAATTGAAAAGGTACTTTGTAGTAAAAAGTTCTGCTTGAGTCACTTTGAAATCATAATCCTCAGGTTTTCTTTCTGGCAAATGTTTCTTAGAGATCACTGAGCTTATTAAACTGTTCTGTGTTCGGAAGCTTCTAATGTTGAAACAGTCATAATCCAGACACCTTGGTATAGAAAAAAATAGCATTCAATTCTCCGTGAACTCTTCGGAAAGGGGCTGTGTGCTGGTCTTTCTCCCATGCCATATATCTTTGGGACCTCAATGCCATAAATGCAGAAAGCACCTGGTAAATATATATGGTATCAAATAATAATTATATAGACCAATCTCTGTTCTTCAATGGGAATTATTTTTCTCTATGCTGCCAAAGGAATAATGGAAACTTAGAGAGTTTCCATTATTAGAAACTTTGTAAAGGAGGAAAATGATTACATTTGTCTAAAATTTAAATAATCTTTAGATTATATAAAGCATTTATAAAGCTGAGACACAATAAAATTTTTCACAATTCATTTTCAAATGTTGAAAATAAGATTAATGAATATAATTATAGGTTTGTTTCTCTAGTATTTCAATATGTTTCTCACCATTATGTTATGCAATGAGTATTGTCACTAAATAATTTTCCTAAGAAAGTAATTTTTAATGAAAAGTCTTTGTTTCCACAATTCTCTTTAAATACTCAAAAATTGCCTGTTTTATTTATTTTTCAGGACAATACTTGAGCTAATTATTTTAAAAAATGGCAAACTTAGAGAATTTGAAGCTCAACCTAATAAAAAGCATAATTATTTTCTATGACCACCTTTAATCAAACATTCTACTGAATTAGCTGCTCTAGGAAGTCTTTTCTACTCTGTGTAGTCAGAACGCCTTTGAGCATTCAGGACTTCACTAACATGAAACTCAAGACAGAGAATTCCAGAGTCACCTGCTTATTGATACACAGACTCTGTTGTGATTAATTTTATGTGTCAACTTGACTGGGCTGAGGGATGCCTAGAAAGCTGGTAAAACATTATTTCTGGGTGTGTCTGTGATGGTGTTTCTGGAAAAGATTAGCATTTGAATCTGAGTAAAGAGTTGTTCTCACCGACATGGGTGGGCCTCATCCAATCTTTCCAGGGCCTGAATAGAACAAACAAGAAGAAAAAGAGAGATTGGGCTAGAGAAGGAACATTTATCTTTTCCTGCGTTTTGACATCAGTGCTTCTATTTCTTCAGCTTTCAGACTTGTTGGACTCAGACTGAATTAAACCACTGGCTTTTCTGGTTCTCTAGTTTGTAGACAGATGGCAGATTGTGGGACTTCTCGGCCTTCATAATAATGTGAGCCAATTCCCATCATAAATCCTTCTCTCTCTCTCTAGAGAATATATATTTTCTCTCCAGAGAAACAATCAGTAGGATAAATATCCACAAATTTGTTTCTCTGTCTCTCTCTCTCTCATTTCTTATTTTCTCTCTGTAGATTCTTTTCAGAGAAACAGAACTAATTATATACAGGATATATAGTATATGTAAAAAGTATGTTCTATGTATATAATACATGTTATATATTATACATATAATATATTCATAGGCAGAGCAAAACTACTCTATTTTTCTGTATTTACTTTGTTCTTTATATTGACTTTTCACTTTTCCTTGGTATCTTGCTACATGACTGAACTATACAACGATTAACCCTGGGACTGTCTAAAATGCCTTTCCTTAACTGAAGGCTAGAAAACTATAAAATAGGTAGATTCCTTTTTCAAAAAGAAATATTAGCCAGGTGCAATGGCTCACACTTGTAATCTCAGCTGGCTGATCACCTGAGGTTAGGAGTTTGAAACCAGCCTGGCCAACATGGTGAAACCCCATCTCTACTAAAAATACAAAAAGTTAGCTGGGCATGGTAGTGGACACCTGTAATCTTAGTTACTTGAGGCAGGAGAATTTCTTGGACCTGGAAAATGGAGGTTGCAGTGAGCAGAGATCATGCCACAACACCACAGCCTGGACAACAGAGTGAGACTCTCTCAAAAAATAAATCTTAGTAGGCAAATTTTCCAATATATGCTTTTAAAATCAGAATGTTTTCTCTAAGTAGAGTTTATAGAGATATCATTACTTTTGGCATAATGTTTAAAACTTGATAAATTTCAACAAAATAAAAACAAAAAGGTAGTAAATCAAATGTATCTTTGTTTTTGTTATGTGCCTGAGAGTACACTGAAGGCAATAGTTTGGAAGGCACCTAGTGATTTTTAAAAAATATGTTGTATGATTTTCAGTATTCCAGAATTATTGTTTATGAGTCTACTAAGAAAACTGAAGACAGAGCTGATTATACTGCAGGCTTTGTTTGTACAAAAGCAGATGCAAGAACAAAAGAGAATTGAAAATAACACATTAAGAAATGACCTAACTTAATATCTATAGTCAATACAAATTGGCTACTGGGTTTATGAGGAAAAAACATTTTCGTGTTAATGTCCAACTTTCCTCTCTCATGCTGGTAAATGTAGATTCTATAAGTGGAGCAATATATACTTTCTATCACTCTGTACCATTTTTATTTCCCTTTCTTCACCTTTCCCTTCCTCCCACTTTCTTTCCACTGCTCCTCCCTCTTCCTCTTTCCTTTCTCTTTCTACTTAGTCTTCCTTTCTCCTGTTATTTCCTCCTTCTCCTCTTTCTTAACTTTGAGTATGTGCTGACTGGATATATGCTGAGAGGGCCTCAAGAAAGTTTTGATTTAAAATTCTTTTTAGAGGATGAATAGCATTCCATTCTACATGTATATATAATGTGATGTGAACAAATGGATAAAGAAAGCTGTGCGATATCTATCTATCTTGGCTATTGTAAGTAATGCAATGAACATGAGAATACAAATACATTTACAGGGGTAGTGATTTTATTTTCTCTGGGTATATGGCCAGAAAAAGGGTTGCTGAGTTATATGGTAGTTCTATCTGTAATTCCTTTAGGAACTTCCATAATGTATTCAACAATGGCTGCATCAATCTCCATTCCCACCTACAGTGTAGAAAACATTTGCCACAATATGAATGAAACTGAAAGACAATACGCTAAGTGAAATAAGTCAGACTCAGAAAGAAAATTACTGCATGATCTCACATGTAGAATCTTAAAAAAAAAGTTCAATACATATAGATAGAGAATAAAACAGTGGTAACCAGGGATAGGAGTGCATGGGAGAAAAAAGTGGGAGATGTAAGTCAAAGGATACAAAGTGCCAGATATGTAGGGTGAACAAGTACAGCCATCTAATGTGCAAAATGAGCACTATAGTTAATAATATGTACCATATTGTATTTGAGATGTTTACTGCTTAAGGAGTAGATTATAGGTGCTCTTGCCACAAAAAAAAAAAAAAAGAAAAGGAAAAAGGGGTAACTGTGAGATGAGGAATATGTTAATTTGCTTGACTATAGTAACCACTTTATTATCTAGATGTATGTCATGTTGTACATCTAAAATATATACAATTAAATTTTTTAAAAAGAAAGTTTTGGTTTAATCTGTCTAGTTCCTCATCTTTTCACCTCAATTGAGATTTTTTTTAGCCTATAAATAGTACATACATAATATCTTATTATTATAAAACAATTGAAATGTATTAACAATAGAAAAGTTGGCATTTTTACTTGGCAAATCAAAGAAAGTTCAAATGTGCACCAAAATAACTTTGTATAAATGAGACAGGCTGTGCAGATTAACCAGATTGTTGATTGTGATTCCATTCTGTTGTGGACCACAGATGTCTGAGCTAAAAGTCTTGTCTGGTTGAATGCTGGTTTAAGAAGAGCAAGTCCTTAGCAGGAGGTGGCTGATGATAATGGAAGTCCTTGACAGTGTTTGAAATAGCAGCAGCAACCAACAGTCCTAGGGCAAGAAAGAATGAAGAACCCCATCTGAAAATGTTTGGTTTGTATGAGGTTCTAAATTGTACTATTTCTGGGCAAAATAAGTGACCCTAGCAATGCTATGAAGTCATTCAACAAGAATGTGTCTGCTTAGAATATGACGCCTAACATGCAAAAGATAGTTTGGGCTGGCACACACTAATCAATAGGTTACTTTTAAATTATAAAGTCAGTGTTGATCAGTATTTACATCTGATCTGATTTTATACTCTCATGTGGTAATATAGAAAAACAGACATATTTAAAATCAGGCCCTCTGAGTTCCACTGCAGGAACCACATGGAGAATAGAATGAGACTGTTTCAGTAATTATACGATGTGGTAGCCTTCCTGAATAATTATGAATATGTAGCTTTTTGTCATATACATATCAATCTCCAATATGGAAACTCCAGAAAAGAGCTACCATTTAAAAATCCCATTAAATTATTAGATAATCATGATGTTAATTATATGGAACTGATAATCAGATCTCTGATTATATGAAACTGTTTAAAATAACCAAGAATTCCTATCCGCCTCTCCATGAATTTAGGACCAATGTTTGATGTAACTTGACATCAATTATGGGTGAAAACTCTTAATAAAATAGAAATAGATGTAAAAATTTTTAAATATATAGGTATGTGTATTTACGAAGGCTAATACATATCACAAAGTTAACATGTTCAAACCTAAGCTTTTGATCATCTGCTAAGCTCTTTCTCTACTTATAATCATCTCTATATAGATTAAGGTGACTGTATCCTTTTAGTTTTTTGGACTAAGAAACATGGAATCATTCCTGACACCAGAAGATCCTGTCAGTTCTACCTTCAAATCAATTCAGAATCTGACCACACTTTTCCACTTCTACTGCTAAAAGTTTGGAACTAGTTATCAAAGAGAATGAGCAGCCCCGTTGGCAATAATATGGAAAGACTAATATGATATATTAAGTGTAATAAGTTGCAAAAATTTTTATCTTGTGCTACAATTTTTGTTTCATTATTTCTTTTGTGTATAGTAATTTATTATATTTATACATGTGTGTTTGTTTTGTTTGCATAGATAATAGGTAAGAAAATATCTTCGAAAGACTGATGGAGAGATTAGTTGGGGTAATGAGTTCTTGGGCACAAAGTGTGGGAAAGACTTTTATTTTGATTATACAACTTCTGGTACCTTCTGAATTTTGTAGCAAGTGAATGTATTACTAAGTTTTAAAAATAAAATTTTAGAAGACTGATTATCCAAGAAAATATTTTGCTTATTTTTTACTCAGTGATTACTTAACCATTTGGTGCTTTTGAAAGGTAAATGTCTTAAGCTATAGACCAATTTTTACAATAAATAGGTGAAAAACCAATTTAATATGTGATATAGATAAAAATTACACTATGATAATTTTTTGTCACTATCTTATGTAGAGAATGTAGTTGTTAGAAATGAAGAGAAATTACTTAAGCCATTATGTTTCATATCCAGTAAAAATGAGATGAAATTAAGAAAATGGAATATGTGTTTTGTGTATAAAAGGAAAAAATCATAAAATCCATTAAATGAATAATGGGTCAAATGATGTTTCAGGGAGAGGGATAGAAAGCATATCTCTGAAGACAATTGTGACTGAAATGGACAAAGTGCTAGAAATATCCTTTAGGGAATAATTCTGCTATCAGCAAGAAGAATACATGACTTCAAAGAATAGTTACTTTCTTCTTCCTCAATGATCTAGTACTATGATTATGAACAGCTATTAACTCTAAGAAAACAGGGAAGTTGGATGAAAAGAATTGTACCTAAAATGTTGGATAATTAAAGTAAATGAAACAGGAAGCATCTACTGGGGACATAAAATGTGCTACTCTAGCAGAGCTATTAACTATTGCATTAGAGCCCCTAAATCATATGCACTTTTTGCCTTCAATGACTTAGGTCAAACTGGATCTTTCTACTAAAGGAGCCAAGAGAGCTTAATGTTTCAGCTGGTGATGCCAGTGACAAAGAGACCTTAAGGCATACTTCATGGAAGATGTATGATAAAGAAAGCGTATGCTTTTCTCCATTAGTGTGGCAGGTCAAAATATCATTCAATTTATTTCTGCAAGTGTTTTTTTTAATTATTATTATAACGGATACAGATCATCATTTAAGCCAGTTCACTAGCATTTTATTACAGTTTTAGGAAAAGAAAGGGAAAGCCTTCCAGGGATGACTCACAGGCATTTTTGAAAAGTGGTAGCATTGCTTCAGAATTCTTAAAATCTTAAGTATGTGTTTGAACATAGAACATGTGGGTGCTGCAATTGAGGCATTCTGTCAGTGTTTTAAGTACATATTGTACAAAAAGTGTTTATAGAATCTACATCAAACATATTTTGAAATTTCGAAGAAGAGATATTATAATCAGTGCTACCATTGAGTGCTAAAGAGGCAATAAAAATGAAGTCAAATATCTGTAAAATACTAGTTAATACTATTATAATACTACTAAGTACTGTGTGATTATGGAGGTATGTATACATCAAGGCTATTTCCTCATGCCACACATTACCTGCATTAGAAAAATAAATTATGTAGATGTTATACTTGATTTTATACAGAAGAAAAAAACATGAATTCATTTTTTAGTTGTATCCTTGATGCTTTAATAACATGGATAATATAGATATTATGGTATTTTCGGTCAGAAACAAGATGTTTGGGGACATAGCTAAAACAACTAACATAATTTAGAGAGAAAGAGGGAAATTGAGTAGTTACATTTTGAATCCAGAAGATAAAGTGTTATATAAATTAGAGTAATGCATAAACATGGCAATTATTGGATAACAATGCAATATTTTGGAGTTGCAGTTTACTGTAGAAATAAGGGCATCTAGAATTAGAATCACCCAGAATCAAATGTAATTGTCAATGTGTTTTGTTTCTTTTGACAGTGCATTAGCCAGAGTTCTCTAGAGAGACAGGACTAGTAAGATAGATGTATATATGAAAGGGAGCTTATTAAGGAGTATTGACTCACACAAAATCACTGGGTGAAGTCCCACAACAGGTCATCTACAAGCTGAGGACAAGGAAGCCAGTCTGAGTCCCAGAATCTCAAAAGTAGGGAAGCCAATAGTGCAGGCTTTGTTCTGTGGCTGAAGGACAGAGAGCCCCTGGCAAACCACTGGTGTAAGCCCAAGAGTTCAAAAGCTGAAGAACTTGGAGTTCAATGTTAGAGGGCAGGAAGCATCTGGCACAGGAGAAAGATGAAGGCTGGAAAACTCAGCCAGTCTAGTACTTCCACGTTCCTCTGCCTTCTTTTATCCTAGCCACACTGTCAGCTGATTAGATGAGTTGCTTCAGGGTGGGTCTTCCTCTCCCAGTCCACTGACTCAAATGCTACTCTCCTTTGACAATACCCTCACAGACACACCAGGAACAGTACTTTGCATTCTTTAATCCAATCAAGTTGACAATATTAACCATCACAGAGAGGTAGCTGCCTAATGGTAACTATTAATCATGTGTTAGTGTGGTAATGTGTAAGGATGGAATGGTCTCATCCTAAGGAGAATCAATGATCTTTGAGATGCATAAAAAAAAGCTCTGGCTCTTTTCTCCCATCATGCCTTTTTTCAGGAGTGTACAGTTCCACCTTGCAGATGCACCCATCAGCCCCCTGCAGCATTTTATGTGTTCTATCAGGGAAGTGTCACATAAATGTTTGGAGAAGGGACACTGGACAGAGTCCTAGCTGTGACTCCTACATCTGCCACTTTCCAGTCTTTGAGCTCTTGTGCCTACATGTCATCAGGGATGGGGCCCCAGTGGTGGAGGGACAGCAGAGTACATGCCCATGTCTGCACTGCAGGAGGGTTTGGGGAAGGCAAGGACTGCCCATGTGCATGTGCCAACATAGTAGTGATGGGGGCTGTGTGTGTGTATGTGCTGGCAAAGCTGCCAATGATGCTGTAAGGGGTGACTGCGAGTATATGTTTGTGTATTGGCATGTGCCAGCCTTCTGGAGCTCTCTAATGGTTATGTATGGTCTGCCAAAGGAGCTATGATGTCGGCACCTGAGAAGCATGCTAGTTGGGCACCAGAGGCTACAATGCAAGCAGCTATGGCCAGGCTAGGGCCCCAGGAGAGGATGGCAGACAGAAGGACAGTGCTATGTGAAAAAAACATATATAGTTTTAAAACAGACTTGAAAACCCAAACAAAACAAATGACTGCTTCAATGTACTTAGTCTAAATTTTGATGTAAATGCTTTTAAATGCATTAGAGAAAATTGATAAACAAAAGTTCTTGGACATTATGGCTAAACACTAGCTTCTTTCTGCTTGGGTCAGGCCTAATTGACCATACAGAACTGAAAATAATGAGAAGGCACTCATTTAATTATGCTTTTAAATCCCTGCTACTCAGGAGCCTGAGGCAGGAGACTCACTTGAGCTCAGGAATTTGCTACCAACATGGGCAACATAGCATGACTCCTGTCTCAGAATAATGATAATAATAATAATAATAATGTTCTGAAACTTAACCCTGTATTTATATCTGATTTTCATTATTATTCCTATACTTTTCTCTCATTAAAACAAATTCCATTTTCAGATATGGAAATCTATTTTAGTAGAACAAAGGAAACTAAGTTTGTACATCTAGGCTTACATTTACAGAGCATATGAACAACTGTTTATATACATTTTGATGTCAGATATAATTTCAAACTATTGTTATTTCTGGGTTGTAGAATTATAGGTAACTATCATTTTATTTTTTTATTTGGCTTCATATTTTATAATGAATAAAATATATAATTCTTATACAGTAATTATTTAAACCAAATGAATATAAATATATTAATGTTATGCCTACCTATATATTTCAGGTTATATGACATATTTTAATTGTCTATTAAATTCATATTACACAAATGAAGCAGATTAAATTCTATTTTGGTATATAGTAATGTCTAATTCTTATTAGTACATGATACATTTTTAAGAAATATCATTTTGAATGGACATTGGCAAACAATTGTATTTAAATACAAATACAGCTTTTACTTTCAAATTTTAAGAAGACATTTTTTTTGTCTTTCTAAATGTTTCCTTTTTCATAAAAATGACACAAATATGTGAAATAGAATCAAATTATGATTTTAATTGTGACTTGTTAAATTTGCCCACTATAGATACAGTTTTTATAATGATTACCACATATTTGTCAACTAGTTCATATAAATATAAATCCAAAATTCACTCAGTGTTCACCTATATTATGCATTAGTCTACACTATTTAGGTGGACTAATTGGAAACATTTAAATATTTGAAAAATACAGCTTACTTGGAAGGAGCTTCAAACCTTGAGAAATTGAGCATGAAAAGTAGTTCTTATATTCATTATCATTATTGCATATTGTATCTTAAATTTGGGGTGAACAGCTATCTAACTTGTTACGTTTTAGGACTTTTGCCCTTGACCTGGAGAGTGGCAGTACCCTGGAAAAAGATTTGGTTACAGAGGATCTCAAGGCTTAGAGGTCTTAGAGTCTCCTAAATCACAAAGGCATCAATGAAATCAGTAATGATGGGACCATATCTTCTTAATAGTGTCTTTAGGGATTCATTCTTCAGACTATGGTGCAATCATCTGCCCTAAATAACAAAACTGTAACTTGTTTCAAACCTCTTTTGGATAAGAACCACTATAAGCTAACCTTGGTTTAGTTTCAGAATCTACATTTTGTTTCTACCTCAGTTGCTCCTATAGGGGAGAAAAAATAATTTTCTCTCTACTCTTATAGTTCTTAGCTGGGACAGACCCTTGTAATTAAAGACAGATTACCAAAAGAAAAACAGACAAGTTTATTAGCATGCATATTTCATATATACATGGGAAATGTGCAGTGAATTCTCAAAGAAATGTCTTAGAAATCTGGCTTATAGAACATCATCAATAAGACTTGTACATTTTTAGAGAAACGATAAGACAAAGAAAAAGGACTTTGAGTCTCTAGGGAGGGCAAATCGTGATAAGGCAAATAAATGAGTTTGTCATGTAGATTTTTCTAGTGCCATCTCTGGGCTGACAAGAGCCTAAAGTAGTCCTCAGAGATCAAGCTTTGTCCTCCTCAGTAGAGAAGGCAGGAAGAACACCTTTATAAATTTACATCTTTCTTTTAGGCAAATGGGGAGAGCAAAGAGCTTTTCTTGTATCTGTGTCTTCTTAATTGCCTTTAGCTCAAAATAATCCTTGTCCCAAAGAGGTACACTCCTATACTACTATACCTTTTTCTTAATGTATCTTGCCCCCAAATTCTTTCTTGATTATTTTTGTAACTATAGCTTAGCTCTGCAAGTTGAAAAATTGATTCATCCATGTCAACAATGTCCTGAGACTTGTCTCTGGGTATGTAGCTATATTCTTTGATTAGCCTCCTTGCCCTGGCAAATTCTAGGCACCAGACTAAATCCTAGCTCCTAATATACCTATAATTACCACTATGTAATAAAAACAAATGTTTTTACCACTAGTAACAGTTTTTCTGTGTACATATATACACAAACACACATATACACATATATACACACATATATACATATACACACATGCACATGTGTGGGGGGGTGGGGGTGTGTGTATTTTTTAAAGAGCTATGGTTTAAGTATTTTTCCCCTCCAAACATCATGTTGAAATTTAATACCCAGTGTCAAAGTATTGAAAGATGAGGCCTTTAAGAAGTGACTTGGTCATGAGAGCTCTGCTGTCTTGAATAGATGAATCCATTCATGGGTTAAAGGATTAATGGGTTAAAGGAGTAATGAGTTATCATGGGAGTAAGACTGGTAGCTTTATAAGAGGAGGCTCTCTGAACTAGACACTCAGCCCCCTCACTGTGTGATGCCCTGTGCTGCCTCAGGACTGTGCAGAATGTTTCTACCAGTAAGAAGAAATGTGTCCCCTTGACCTTGGACTTCCCAGCCTCTAGAATTGTAGGAAATAAATTTCACTTATTATAAATTACTCAGTTTGGGATATTCTGTTATAAGCAACAAAAAAATGGACTAAGGCAAAATCAAACAAAAAACTCTGGTTTTGAGAAATGTTTCATCAGAACTGTGGTGAGTTATTTGGTTATCCTATTCTCCTCCCCTATCATATTAAACTGTTATGTCATTTTCTCAAATGTTTGTGAACTACATTGTAAACATGGGTTTAATAAACCTTCATAAAGTCAACAAAATACTTCCTTCAGGCCAGTGGTAGAACCCTGTCTAGTGTACATGTAATTAGTCATGTGTAGTTTCTGAATCCCATTACATTCTTAAAACTTTCATTTCTCCCTTCTTCTCTCTTTCTTGCTCCCTCTCTCTTAAAACAAGAAACAGTAGTATTCCAAGAAAACAAAAATCTTAAAGATTCTCAACTCACTCTTGGCTATTTTTATATGATCCAACATGCAGCTTACTTTCTATCTAGATAAAATATAAAATGATTTTCTTTCTATTCTCACATAATTTACCTTAAATGGAAGAGTTGTCTTCAGCACATCTGGCTGCAAGACCAAACAATAAGATGTTTATAGCAAAATAATGTTTCATAATGAAGTGATTCAGGTATATGAAAAGCAATTCTCCAAAGATATTAAAGGTGTAATTTGAATTTGGTTCTGAATATGAACACCTGTAACTTTTCTCTCCATGGTAACTATCTTTATAAAATTAACAGTGATTCAGATTTATATTTGAGGCTTAATCCATATTAAATTTTAGTGCTAAGGGAATTTAAAGAAAGTAAAAATACTTAATCTAGGCCACAAGTATTGTGAAGGTTCAAGACAAGCTTTATAAATACAAAGGCAAGTGTTAGAAAATGATTTCTTTGGCTAGCGAGTTTCTCTTTAAAAAGGCAAACAGACATAAGGAAAGTAGACAAGTGCTGAATGGTTGTCATTAGCATCTTACTGTATCTTAGTTCAATCAGATGCTTTCTTCTGAATATGTAAAAGGATGATGTGGAAGAACACTTGTGAAATATTGTAATTAAAAAATATTTATCTTTAAGTTGACATTCAATGTATAAGTATATACTTATTCCCTTTTTTCACTGAAACATACTTGACCTTTGGTGACTATGGCCTTATACTATAGTTTGAAGTCAGACAATATGGTGCCTTCAGATTTGTTCTTTTTGCTTAGTCTTGCTTTGGCTGTGCAGGCTCTTTTTTGGTTTGATAGAAATTTTAAGATTTTTTTCCAGTTTTATGAAGAATGATAATGATATTTTGATGATAATTGCATTGAATTTGCAGATTGCCTTTGGCAGTACGGTCATTTTTGCAATGTTGATTCTACCCACCCATGGATGTGTTTCCATTTGTTTGTGTCATCATTGATTTTTTTTAACACTATTTTGTAGTAGAGGTCTTTCATCTTCTTGTTTGGGTATACTCCTAAGTATTTTATTTTATTTTTTTGTAGCTATCATAAAAGGGGTTGAGTGTTTTATTTGATTCTTAGCTTGGTTGCTATTGGTGTATAGCAGAGCTACTGATTTGTGTACATTAATTTCGTATCCTGAAACTTTGCTGATTTTTTTTGTCTGTTCTAGGAGGTTTTTGGAGGAGTCTTGAGGGTTTTCTAGGTATATAATCATAGCAAAGCAAACAGTGACAGTTTGATTTCCTCTGTACTGATTTGAATACCCTTCATTTCTTTCTCTTGTCTAATTGCTCTGGCTAGGACTTCCAGTACTATGTTGAACAGAAGTGGGAAAAGTGAGCATTCTTGTCTTGTTCCAGTTCTCAGGGGGAATGCTTTCAACTTTTCCCTGCTAAAGTATGTTTCTTCAGTGCTGATGTTGCTGAGAGTTTTAATCATAAAAAGATGCTGGATTTTGTCAAATGCTTTTTCTGAGTTCATTGAAATGATCACGTAATTTTTGTTTTTAATTATGTTTATGTGCTGTATCAAAAGATACTTGCATACACATATTTATAGCAGCATAACTAGATAATTGCAAAAATATGGAAGCAGCTCAAATGCCCATCAGTCAACGAGTGGATAAATTGTGATATATATGTAGTATTCCATGGTATGTGTGTGTGTGTGTGTGTGTGTGCATATATATATATGTAGTATTCCACGGTGTGTGTGTGTGTGCATATATATGTGTGTGTGTGTATATATATATATATACAGACACACATGTATACTACATGTATGACATGGAATACTACATATATAACGAGAATCTTGGCCTCCACAACTCCCTTTGTCTTAACTCAAGCATTTATTGCTACTGTTTAAGACTTTTAAAAAGAGCTTAGCACATGTATATGCCCATATATATATATATATATATATATGCACACACACACACCATGGAATACTATTCAGTCATGAAAAGGAATGAAATAATGGCATTTTCAGTAACCTGGATAGAATTGGAGACTATTATTCTGAGTGATGTAACTCAGTAATGAAAACCAAACATTGTATTTCTCGCTCCTAAGTGGGAACTAAGATAGGAGGATGCAAAGGCTTGAGAGTAACACAATGGAGTTTGGGGACTCAGGGGAAAGTGGGGGAAGGGGGCAAGGAATAACAGACTACAAATTGCATACAGTGTACACTGCTTGGGTGATGGGTACACCAAAATCTCAGAAATCACCACTAAAGAACTTATTCATGTAACTGAAACAACCTGTTCCCTAAAACCTATGGAGATAAAAAGTAAAAATAAAATAAAAATAATAAAAGGAACATACTTGATCTTTGATTACTGTAAATAATAAATATTTAGACTATTCCTAAATAATTCTGAGGTAAATAGAAATCAGTGTGGTACCTGCTGGATTTGATAAACAATTTAAAAATCCCAATCCATTAGGGAGCCCACATTTGGCTGCACAACCTTGTATGTGATCACTGCTAAGCAATATAGTGCAAATGTTAGAAGCACTAAGGCTGTGGCCTTTCTGCCTGTATTTAAATCTAGTCTCTTCCCATTACTAGCTCTGTGACTCAATGTCCTAGCTCAGCATGGCTGTATCTTAGTTCCTCCATTTCTAAAAGAGGTATATTGATAGTTTCCACTTAGTATGGTTGCAGTTTAAAATTTGCATCCATGCAGGATATCCATTAATGCAACCAGGTCTCCCCTTTCTAGGCTTTTTCTGGATCTAGGAGAGATTAAATGAGAGTCTGAGAGTCTGACTCCTTTAAGATCTGAAAAGAGATCTTACCATCTATTGTCTCTGAAGGCTTCATCTACATAACCAGAACCTTGGCCTCCACAACTCCCCTTGTCTTAACTCAAGCATTTATTGCTACTGTTTAAGTCTTTAAAAAAAACTTAGCTCTTTCAACAAATTGACAATTAGAAAATCTTTGAATCCACCCATGATCTGTAAGCCTCCACTGTCACCACTTCAAGATATCCCACCTCTTTAGACTGAACCAATGTACACCTTCCATGTGTTGATTTATGATTTACCTACAATTTTTGTTTCCCAAAAATGTATAAAGCCAAACTGTAACTTGACAGTCTCTGGTTCATTTTCTTAAGAACTCTTGAGACAACCTCTCATCATCATTGATTTTGGCTCAGAAAAAGCCTCTTCAAATATTTTATAAAGTTTATTTTTTCTGTTAACGGTACACATAATGTCTTCAGAAAAATGTCCAGACATGACAGCAGTTACTATGTAGAGCGTATTGTATATCCCTCATTCAAACTGCTGGGGACCAAAATTCTTTCATATTTTTAATTTTTTAAGACTTTGAAATATTTGCATTGTATTTACAGGTTAAGCATCCCTGATCCAAAAATTTGAAATCGGAAATGCTCCACTGAGCATTTCCTTTGAGTATAATTTTGGCATTCAAAGTTTTGTAGTTTGGAGCATTTTAGATTTCAGATTTTCAGATTAGGGAGGCTCTGCCCATAGTTATCATGATTATTGTCAGGGTCCAAGAACATGATCTCCCCAAATATGGCACCTTGGCCCACTGAGTATTTTATGCTGAAAGACATTAGAAAAACTGCAGAAACAGGAAGATCTCTGTGTTGTTCTCCTGCTGCCTTCTCCATGAAGCAGGCCGTAAAATCTGGGAAGGCCATTTGCTGACCTTTCTCCTTTCTGTCCTGAAGACGCTCATGTCAGATGTCCTGTCCTATTCCCGAAAGGAAGAAATATCACACAAGAAAGCAAAAAAGAATCTGAACAAACAGGCCAGAATAAGTTCCCACAGTTTATTACCATTGGATCTCAATCTTTTGTGTTTTAATTATACTTCTGCATGTCTGTCTGTAAAAGCACACAGTTTTCTCTAAATCTTTTTTCTTTATTTCTGAAGGCTTATATTAAACATATTTTTGTTTATAAGGCTTACATTAAATTCATGCTTTTCTATTGTTAACCTTCTTTAGTTATAGGGGCATTAGCATGAAGCTTGCAGTGGGTTAGAAAAAAATTTTAGTTTTTTACCTCAATAACAAAATATAGGAAAAACATAGTGATAAGTCATATTTTTATTATAACTAAATTAATTTGTAAGTAAGGACAAATAGGATTTAACCTTTAAGTTGTCACAAAATATTTGTTTCCTGTACAGACTATCACCTAAAATTAAACACAAATATCTGCTTTGTAGTTTATAAGACACTTCTATAAATATTATCTCTTAATTTTGTGTTCCACTGAAACACATAAATCATAATTACTGTGATCAATCTTTTACAAAAGGGAATAGGCTTATAAATAATTAATTAAACAATAATGAATGAACTATAATACTAGGTAAGTAAAGTAATCATATCATCTTGGAATTTATGATATCCATATAAATAAATTGTACTCACATATATAATTTTGACTTTAAGACAACTGTTCACAAAAACTTCAAGAAAGTATAGACTGTCACAGAGCTGAATACTCTCAAAAGGGATCATCTAGGAGGAATGTGAGGTAATATAAACACAAGTTCTTTTAACACAATTTTCAAATAATTACAAAGATAAAGAAATACAGTAATATTTCTCAAATTATGGTCCACGTAATTTATGCATCAAAATCATGTGGACTATTTTTTAAAATGTGGATTCGTGAGCCACACTCAAGTCTTGCTGAGTCTGGAGCTAAGGTCCAAATAGGTGCATTTTTTAAACAGTTGACTAGGTGATATTTATGCACGCTAAACTTTGAACTAGGGAAAATATGTAGTACTCTAAGTAATAAGATAGTGTGAACTAGTGAGAGGCAAAAAGAAGACTCACTTAACTTCTAATCTTTAAACACTTAATCCTCAAAGTAGAAAGAGAAAAAAAATCTAATTTTTTAAAAAATTCTGAACTTCTTAAGTGAGCTATTAGATATCAACTGATTACTATAATGATATTTTATATTATATTTTATACTAATCATTGTAATTGTTATTATGTAATTATATAAGTTCACATTTATTGCCCAGATAAGTTATAGTCAATAAACAAGAAAAGTTTAAGTATTTATTACAGACCCATTATTGGAGGTAACTGAAGACTTACAGATAAATTTGAAGGACTAGGAGAAAGTCGTCTATACTTTTTCTTGTAGAAGTTTGCTCTCTATAAACTTACACAAGTGAGCTCAGCAACAATCTCAATGAAATTAAACAAAATTATGTTAGGACTTAAGAAAGAATTGATACAGGCTGACTGTTTAATGAGAGTAAAAATAATTTTTTTTTCTCTTGACTTTTGGCCTGTTTTGACAGAATTATTTAACTTGGATGGTGAGGGCCACAGACATCTGGATTTCAACAAAGCTGCTGAAAATGTTCCTCATTACATTTTTGAGAGAACTGACTTAACTGAATTTCAAATAAAAATAACCTAGTTATTTTAATTGACTCTAAGCTCATACTAAGACAAGAGTAAGCTACGGTGCAAACAGTGAGAAAGCATTTTAGGCTACATCAGAAGTGCAACATCTCAGGCAAGGGAGGTGAAGATTCTCTGTGTAAGGAAATTTGAACAAATATTGATTCTTATGTTTGTTACGGGGCACACTTTGTTAAGACACTGAAAAAAATTGTCTTAGATTATGTGGTTTACACAAAACTAGATGATGATATATAGAAAGTGATATATAGGTAACTTCTTCACTGGGCAGTAAATTGGGGTAAATGACCTCTTTCATGTTCTAAGTTTACATGGTGCTTTGTCTTATTTATCTCTAAGATAGGTAAGACCTAAATCCCAAGTGATATTATCCTAGTCTGTTAATACTATGACTCTAAAACTCATGTAATTTCAGGCATCATGATAAAATAGCAAAATAACAGTGCAGTAAGTCTTTGAATGAATGTTAGAATGTAAAGCTGACTTTCTTTCTTGATATTGGGGTTATAAAATACTAGGAAGGAAATAAATTTATCCTACTAGTACTAGATGGAAACACATTTTTTCTTTCATGGGATAAGTAAAGCCTGGAAATATTTTGGGTTTTGTTTGCTCTTTTTTTCTACATTTAAAAGTCTAATCTATTTTATTAAATGAGAGTGTGCCTATGGTTTTGGTATTGCATGTAATTTCTTGCTATGTTGTAGAAAGTGTCCCAAGGTAAAAACATTTAAAATTTGTTTGAGGATATACCAGCTGCTTTAGGTATAAAATTCTTTGGGAGCATAATCGGTATCAAAATAATAACAAATAAATTAAGAAAATAATTTTTCAAGCTGTTAACAATACAATCAAGTAGTTTTTTAATGACCTTGGATTTTACTAGAGAAGTTACTACTTTGTGATTTTCATGTAAGAAGTCAACATTTATACTATGTCTGTTCTAGTTATTGAATTAAAGTACAGTTAAATATAAAGTCACTTTTCTTTATGTAATGAAGAATCATATAAGGATAAAACACCTTAACAGATGTCACATGTACTAATCACTGAGAAATGGAACCTAATTATTTATTTCATTATTCTTATTATTTTCAGATATTTAATGTTATGCTATCAATCTCTTTAGAATCTGAGTCACTGCTATTACCTCAAAAAGGTTTTAGCTTTCTTGCTTATATCACTTGGCAAAAGAGTCTTCAGCAATTATGGCATTCCTCTTTAAATTATTTTAATGCAATTTTAAGCAAATTAATTAAACTTGCCTCAGTTATTTAAAAAAAAAACGCATGCAGTAATACTTTTCTACTCATCATTGGTCCTATTTGACATCCTATGAGCTGTGCTATCCATGAGAATGCATAATTTGAAAGCAGTATAATTCAGGGATACATATAATCAAAACATGAATACCAAAATGCTTTTTAAAAGCAATTAAATAAAATACCTGGTACACTTTGGGCCACTGTGCTAGAGACTGCTAGTTACTACTTAACATCCTTTATCTACTTTCTTAGGAAGAAATCCAGTCCCATGACACAGCTTACATACTACGCGTGCATTCCTTCTTTACTAATTGTGACCCTGTGAACAAATTCTAGCTGATGAAATATAGACACATGGGGTTGGTAAGACTTCTGAAATGGCCTCCAATGAAGTTAAACTGGCTGGAAGGCGCCTTTTTGCCCCTTGCCCTTTCATTCTCCTTGCCCTTCCTTATGCTGCAACACACAAACAGCATTTGGCGTTCTAGTGCCATCTTCTCACTTCGAATAGATGTTGAAGGATGTGAAACAGAAAAATAGAAGGAGCCAGGGTGCTTGATGATATTATGAAATCATCTTGCCAACTGTGTAATGCCTACTGCTGGCCCTGTTCTTTTGTGAGATGATGGACACTAAGTTATTTCAGCTTCTAGAGTCTGGTATGCATTAAGAGTAACAAAACACAACTCCTAACTGATATAGACACTCAGTAAGATAGCATGTGGTAAGATACAACTTGCATGTCTGAAGCAGTGGTGAAATGATTTATGTTGCACATGAAACCATAATGCAGAAAATCTTTGGCATAGAAGTAAACAAGAGGTAAGAAACAAGTAATCATATATATATATGTGTTCCCATATATATATTCCCATATATATATATTCCTATATATATATTCCCATATATATATGATTCCCATATATATATTCTCATATATATATGATTCCCATATATATATTCTCATATATATATATGATTCCCATATATATATATTTCCATATATACATATGATTCCCATATATATATATTTCCATATATACATATGATTCCCATATATATATTCCCATATATATATATTCCCATACACACACACACACACACACACACACATATATACACACATATATATATGTCAGGGATAGTTTTCTGAAGTACTCATCCATGAACAGGTTCTTAAATATTTCTGCCAAGAAAAATTGTGGCAAGGAGGGACTACCCACATAGCAGAGATGATCATGGATTACTACATAGAAACATAGACTTAACTCTGGAAAACCACAAATTATGCTTCTCAAAACAGGATCCCACAGACACTACTCTCCCTGATGGATTCTCTGTTTCTTTCAGCATGAGAATGGATTAGAGTTGGATAGTAATAAAAATATTATAACAAAAAGTAAGGTCATTGGAGAGCAACTGTGTCTAATTCAATATTTGGCACAGCAAAAATACCTCATTGTTTGTCAATTAGAGGTAAAATGCTAATCATTAGCAACTTCCACTACTTATTCAGTGTCCCCTACCCACTTTTTCTTCCAGACAAGAGAAAGAAAAATTATCCTAAATAAGATCTACTTTTAAAAACCCACTAACGTGTGTTTGCCCCCTATAAGCAGTAATTCTCAAACTTGTAATTTGAATACTTTCATATACATTGAGACTTTTTCTCTTTATTCTTTCTCTAACCTCCAGGTATTTTTCTCGTAAAAGAAAGAAAGATGGGAAAGGTTGTATCTGATGCCAGTTTTATTTGATGACAGAGAGACCAGAAGACTGCCAGTGGTAATCCTCCAGGTTCTTCTGCACTGGACATTTCATCTCCACTGTGCTGCACTGGGCCTCTGCCGTGCTGCCTGCAAAGGCTCTATGGTACAGTCTTCTTCCTGGCCACAGTGTAGAAGATGGAGAATGAGAAAAGTAAAAGAGGCAGGACATTCTAACTCCTCAGAGAGTATAAGTAAAAAATCTCTCAATAACACACAACTTAAAAGTTGAAATATCATTTAGTTCTATAGTTAAGGAAAAATGGCAGCAAAACTTTTCAAAGGAAAGCATGTCACCGAATTCCAATGTCTGAAACTGACAACAACCAATAAAAATGAAGCCCCTTCATTGAAGTTTGAAGTAGGTAACAAAGCTGGACCTTACTGAATTTTCCCCACTTGGCCACTTCTCCCTAAGCAACTAATTAAGTTGTCTCAGAAAGGTCCAAGTTCCACAGGAACCTCAGAATGGACCGAATGCAGTCTGGAAGATTCTTGTCTACTTTGCCTTCTTTCATATTTTTCTACCATTTTATAATCTGGGCACTTGATGAAGAAATTGAAACCAGAGAGTTTCAGTAATTTCCCCATGATTACATTATTAGAGAAAGAAGTGAAATTAGACTACTGGACTCCAGCAATTTTTTACATCATACAATACTCTCTATATACAAAGGGGAGGATTCTTAACATCTTTGGAAACTAAGTTTCAAATCCTTTCCCATGTGAATACATTAAATTGCGAAAAGAGTGGAATTTGTCACATACTTCTGAACCACGCCAAAAACTGAAGACAATTAATCATTGAGGGAGTAACTCACAGAAACTGTCTTAGACTGCATCAAAATTCATGGCAAGCATGGACAGTTCAATCAATCAGTATATTATTTATTTATTGTCAAATGTGTGTTCAGTGTTCTGGAGGATATAAAAGAAGCATAAAACATGGCACCTGACCTTAAAGAATTCACTGTTTTGTTAGGCAAATAATGTATGTTTCTGTGTGTGTGTGGGGGGGGGACGTGTGTGTGTGGGTATGTGTATGTGTGTGTTTAGAAGCTAGATATCAGTTGAATTGTGTAGAATTTCAAAAAACTTTATTGTAATTAATGAAAGGAAGGCAACCAGATTCTCTTACTTACCAATTAAAAATGAGAGAGAAAGAGAAGAAAAGGAGGATAAAAGGAGGAATGATAAAGACAAGGAGGAAGAGGAAGAGGTTCTTCAGGAATTTGTTTTGGTCTTTCGAGGTATCAGTGGATCGATGGGTCTATGGCTACTCAAAGCCTCTTGTTCAGTCCAGTTTCTAGAAAGATGAGACTAAGAACTTCTCAAGAGAGAGGGTTAGGATGAGGTAAAACAGATTTAAAATAAAAAGAGAAACAGAAACGAAAAATGGAGAAATGAAACAGATTAGAATTTTCTAACTGCTATATTTCGTGAAATTAGTCTCTGTAAAATATCCTTGTAAAGTTTAGACTCATGAGTCATTATCTAAGCTTGTGTAAAATGTTTAAGTTGTTTTTCAATCGAACTTTTAAATAAGTTAGAATAAATGAATCCAAATTGCCTAGTAAAGTGTATATATAGAAAGCAAAATATGATATATACCATTATTATGTTGAAACATGATTTCTGGTACTCAGGAGTCACATGGTTAAAGTTGCAAAAAGGGAATGCAAAGTTGCTGCACTTTTCAGTATGTTGTATAAAAGAAAAAATACTGAGTGAAAAATGGAAGCCAAGAGATTTGGTCCTATTTCTGCTACCAAGTGTCCAGTTACTCTTGGATAAGAGCAAGGTAAGAAAGTCTCAATTTTCTTTTCTGATGACTAGGGAGAAAATGGATGATTTCAAAGATATTTTCTATTTTTAAATTTATGTATATGTGGGATTGACTCAAAGGCCTGGTGATATCTGCAAGTATCTTTAATATTTGTCCTGTGAAATCCATCATGCATAAACTTACAGGACTTTGAAATTAAAAAAAAAAAAGGTTTTTTCTCTATATGAACTTTTTTATATTAGCTTTCCAGCCTTGTACTGTCCACATAAACTCATTTCTGAGACTTCTAAATAATTATCACTGATTAGGGTACAAGGGAAATTTAGTTTCTAAATCATAACGTGTGGGAAGCGTATGCTTGTTTTCTCTGACATTAACAGGATCTTAATTCCTTCTGAGAAGCTGAGTTAACACAGGTTTAATCTTGTATACGTGTTATTATTGAGAATGAATCTGCTTTTCCATTTGATAGAAAATATGATTGTGTTCTGATGAGAGTGACATTTAAAATTGGTTTTCTAGACCCCAGTGTGCCCAAAGAAACCTCACAGATGGAAGAGGAGAAAAATGTCAGAGAAGCTGGTACACTTCGATTTGTTTCTGCTGCCTGTATTTTTCTCCTGATACCTGCTTCTTGGAATTGCCTGTAGTGCACCTCTAAAGAAAAACATGTTGCAAAATGCTCTATTAAAGCAGTGCACAATATTTTAATATATTATAAAAAGGAAACAACTTTCTCTGCTGTCCTATGGCTGACCTCTCTATCCCATATGCGTCATCTTCCCTTTCCTTGATTCCTTGGCACACTATAGTGTTTTCTTAGGAGACAAAAGCAAGAGGAAACTTGGTGCTTTTAATATGGATTAGATACTGCAAGAAATTCCCATTTCTGTCCATGCTCCTTTCAATAGCAGTTCAAGAAGTCACCATTGCAAAGACTGATGTATGTATTTTGAGCAAAAACAAGGAGCTGAGGTCTCTTCTATATGTCACAGTGTTTTAAAAATTGTCTATTACTTGGTAACCATGTCTTCCTCTCTAAGACAAAGCTTTAGAAGTTCATCTTCTAAAACCTATGACAAGTGACCTCTGGTTTTAGTGGTTGGAATTGTTACAATCTGTAAGTCACATGTCATGTAACATTTCAAAAAAATCTGATCCAGAAATAGAAGCTTATTCTATTTATTAAAAAACTTCTGGAAGAAATAAATTCAAAATGAAACAAATTGATTTAATCTGGTGAAATTATGGTTCATTTCAGATTCATGTACTGCTCAGTAATGACTTTATGCTTCCTATCTTATTCACCATTATTCTCCTCTTTTTAAGATCTTGGATACAAAAGCCATACATATTTATGCATTCTCAATGACATTGCCCTAAAAATCTTTTATGTTAGATTTCTTTTGGATATTAATCTCCCAAAAATTCATCAAAATGCAATAGTCAACATTAAAATTCCTATCTTTCTCTACAATAGAAAAAATGTTATTAATGTTCTAAGTTTGGTTTACTAAAAATGCAAATGTTCTCTTCCCAGATAAAACTGTCTAGCATCCTTACAATTGTGACTTAGGCAGGTGGAAACGATGTTAGTGTTAATAGCAGCTTCTGGGCTAAATGCCTTCGGTAACAGAAATCAGAGGAATGATATTGCAGCAACATTGTCCTTTAACAAAGCAGTGATGCTTAACATGAGAAATCTACAGTCTGGCCACTGAAAACTGAAGGAGAATAACCACTGTTCATTATTGTGAAACAGGAGGAAACAAGGCATCATAAGTTAAATGAGGTTTTTCCTTCCAGAACTGAAAAGCAAGTTAATCCAAATGACAAATTGGATGGAATTTCTTACAAAATTGTGGGCTTCTCATTTCTGGATGTGTTCACACAACAGATGGACACTAATCTCTGGGAATCCTGTAATAGGTGGAAGTTGTACCAGGTGAGCTCTAAGCTTTGTTTAATACAGAGATTCTGTGGCTCTAGGAACCATATGGTGAGGGCATTAAAAACAGGACTCAGAGAAAAGAGAGACTGTTAATCTCAGTTTTCTTACAATTTCTTCTTGCTGCCTCTTTGGAAAGGTAACCTTTTTTATAACACACTTAACTGGTATTTATGACCTTACCTATACTCTGCTAGCCTGCTCCCTAAGTTTGTTTCTACACTTATAAACACCATGTAGAAACCATCAATAATTGTGTTTATTAAATACATTTTCAACTGTTCTGAGGCATAGTCTCAAAGATGCATTTGAGATGGATACAGCTTAGAATGAAGATTATGAATGGCACTGAGTTCATGGCAGAAGGGAAGAGCACAGGAGATTATTCCCCAGCTCACTCGATTTTTACCTGATGATTTACAAGGTATGTAAATTAGGAGACAACCACAGAAGGTACATTTAATGACATCTTAATGCATCATGGAATTTATGACAAGGCCTGAATAGCTTGTGCACTCAACCATTGGAAGCAGATGCTGCAATAATTCTACTTAATACTTAGAAGCAAAGTAAAGCATATTGTTTTTTGTACAAATGTTTATGAAACATTAATAAGAACAATACATATCATTCAATGCTGAACATATAATCTGAAATCCTTTTTTATAAATATTTATAAAGGAGAAATTTTTGTTCTCAACACAAATTGATTTCAAGCCCGGATTCTAGGGATGCTGCATGGTTTTCTTTCTCTTTGTATTCATTTGACTAGACTAAGACTAACTGACTCATAGGGCCAGCATACTTTTTACTGTACCTACTCAGTGAGATCCTAAATGAGTTGCTTTGAATCAGTTCATAAAATATACTCTCCACGACATGAGCTCAGTTAGCTTGGAAATGGAACTTTTACTATTGTGTTAAATAGTAACTATTGTGTTTGGAAGAATTAAGGAGATTCATTAATTTTAAGAAAGTACACAGTTTCTAAACTACATGGTATTACTTGATGTTTATAGAATAAGAAATTACAAAAATGAATGCCATCAATTTTCCAGCAATGCCTCAGATGTTGGCTTGGTTATTCATAATGATCAATTATGGGCAGGATCACTTAAGCAAACGAAAAGAGGTAAAATATTTTTGAGTAAAAACTCTACATTGCAATATTGCAGTAAATTTGATTTACTGTTCAAAGTGCTATAGTTCTTCACTGCTAACTACAGTTGCAGGCATTTTAGTCACACCATTTTCTTTCTGGCAGTATTTTTTTCTATTTGCAGTCGTATTATGTTTCTTTTAATGACTTTTACTAGCGAATGTCAGGTTTTTTTCTCCTTCCTCTAATGGGGAAATCGTTTTAAAGAAATAGGATACTCTGTGATTTTCTTTCAGTTAAAATATTCCTAATTGCTAATTGCTCTTCAACATTGCAGTACTGTCTACCCTTAGCTTCCTGAGTTTGGTCAAAAATGTCAAGATCATGAAATGAATCATTTTTATAACTTTATTTGTGTATGTATTTAAATGTGGATTAAGTTTAACATGGCAAATTTAGCCTTCTTAAGCAATGCGGTGAAAAGCAGCAGATGAAATGTGAGCCTTGGGAAAAGTGAAGAGCTTTATGGTCTAAAGGATATGCCATAGCAGCTAAGTAAGAAAGGACAGATTTAAAGTGGTTAGGTACTATGCATAGGAGTGATTTTTAAAGTACTGCTGAATTTGTTCCATTAATACCACTTAAATCTGTCTAACCCATTTGAACACAATGTAATTGGTTATTTAAATCAACTTTGAGATATTTGGTTCTAGCATCGTCACATCCGCACTCTGGAATTCATCAGCTCATGCCTTACCATTTAAAGATGCTGAGGTTTGTAACATTTCTAAACTTTGTGTTTGTTTTAGATTTTAGATTTCTGAATACTGCTACATACATGACATGTCCACACCTAAAGAGATCTCTATCAGGAATTAGAAAACCATGCCATATCTTAGGGTTTTTTGTTTTTTGTTTTTTTTTCTTAACAGAGTCTTGCTCTGTCACCCAGGCTGGAGTGCAGTAGCACTATCTTGGCCCACTACAGCCTCTGCCTTCCTAGATTCAAGCAACTCTCCTGCCTCAGCTTCCTGAGTAGCTGAGATTACAGGTGTGTGCCACCACGTCCAGCTAATTCATATCTTAGGTATTTAAAAAGCTATTCTGACCCACTCTTGTCCTAACTGCTTCAAATTGAGATATTTTAAGAAAGAACTGGTAAATATAGTTCTTCTTTTCTATTCCTATGTATTGCTATATATTATGGACTTATTCAACACGTTAAAAGATTTTAACAAAATTATATCTCAGTTGTGTCTAGGAGACCCTGTGAAATAAATTCTAGCACCAAAGTAAATATTTATAAGAATATAGTACTAAAAATAATCTAGATATTTAGATTATTTGGTTCACCTTATAAAATAAATTAGATTTGTCTAACTGAAGTAAATTAGGATAAATTAAATTTGTATTTTAAATACCAATTTTTTTTAAGTACCAAATGTTATTGTAAAATAAAAGGCTCCATAAATGTTTTGAGTTTTCTTGGTATCACAAACTTTGTGCTGCAGTGAGAAAAGAAAGAATGGCAAATAATGAATATGCTCCACAGCCTATTTGCCCAATCGAAGTCGATAGACTCAGAGACTATGGTTTAAATAGGTTTAGAGTAAACTCAATATAACAATATTCCAGGGCCCAATTGTGGTCTAGGTATACCTAAGTGTCTTTCTTTCAAGGCCATACTCTGAATTCCCTCATTGGACTCCACATTCACGACCTTTCCAGGGGGCTGGTTTATTGCCTAAGCTCTAACTCCATGCCAGCCATTGATATTCACACGTGCTGGATCATGTGCCTCCAACGGTCACTAAAATGCTATCTTCCTCTTTACTCTTTTTACCATGACTTCCGATTTGAGGTGAGAGAGCCTCCTGTTTGTCCTCAAGCTCTTTTCCCTAGTCCTTCCTGAGAATGTCCTCTGTCTTCTGCTGCTTTCACCTGGAGTCTGGCAGAGACCAGCGTGGTAACAGTAGCACAAAGAAAATGAAATGCTGTACATTCAATTGCACTTAATATTCAGCACAACCCAATTCGGAGAGATGAGAGGAAAGGCTTAGGGAGGTTCAGTACTTTGCTCAAAGCCACGCAAGTATGATGAGACCAGGTTCAGATTCCAAGGCCACCTTTTCCCCACTGGATCACAGTGGTGGTAGCAGGAATTCCCAGTAAAATATACTTTTACATATGAGCCCAAGACTGTTCTTAGGCCAATGGCATATCTACTATTAATTCTGGTTCCATCTAAGATGGCCTAAGGATTATGAAGGCATTACACCATTTAGTTTGCTAATAGATTATGAACTAAATCTAGTATCTTCAATTAGGTTGGAAAATGAACTATTTAATAAAAAATGTAAGTTTTGTTCAAAAATAATTTTGACTGGATATTTTTCAAATATTAAACAACAATCAGAGTTGTGTGGGTAAAAGATTTAATCAACTCCTTCTCTAAGATTTCATTTTTTCAAGAAAACATATTCTTAACACTTGGCATGTGAATAGGAGTTTGAAGCAAATAATGAGCTGGGGGTAATAATAACTACATGATTCTAGTAAAAGCCTTGAGAAAATGTCAAATTAAGATTGTAGATTGTTGGGACTGGTATTCTTGTAACTTATTTTCGTGGATACTCTTTGACATACTTTCACAAATATTTTCTTTGCCTCTTTAAATGAAGTTCAGACTCCTAAAGTTAGGAGGGCAGATAAAGTCTTGTATTAACATTATATCTCCAGTGTCACATATCCAGTCATGAACCACATCATAATGTCTTGGTCAGTGACAGACCACATATACAACATATACAGTCTGTATAATCATATAAGATTACAATACTATACATTTTTTATTTTACCTTTTCTACTTTTAGATATGTTTAGATGCACAAACACTTGTCATTGTGTTACAATTGCTTATGGCATTCAACATAGTAACATCCATACGGTATGATGCTGTACAGATTTGTAGACTGAGTGCAATAGACTATAACATACAGCTCAGGTGTACAGCAGGCTGTACCATCTAGGTTTGTAGTAGTACACGCTACAGTGTTCACACAACAATGAAATCACTTAACAATGCATATCTCACAACATATTCTCATCATTAAGAAACACATGACTGTAGTTGTTACTTAACATTTATTGAATAAATGGATATAAGTGGCAGAGGGTAACTTTAATTTCTGTGTACTTCATGTTATAAAATATTTGCTTGACAAAGAACAGTTCATTGCCTTTGAATCATGAGAATATACAGAACAATAATAAGATCGGTGGAGCAAAGATATATTAATCAGAACAATAATGCTTGAAAGCTGTGATAGCAAGTTTGTGTGTATGTGTACAAGACTATGGGCATTACAAGTATTAATGTATGTTTAGTGTTTATAGATGTATCTCCTACACAGGGATTTTTCACAATGCACATTTTTAAATAAATCATTTGATTGAACAACAGTGACATTATGCTTTCACTCTCAGTTATAAAGTATAGGCAGTGTAAAACTAGTTCTTTACCATAAGGACTTGAGATGAGAAGAAAGCTCCTGGATTCTATTTATTTATACCAATGGCTGATAATAGTGATAAAGATGATAAAAAAGTGTAAAAGCCCTGGGCTTTGATATTGCTGATGGTGATAGGAGAAGTAAAGTCATTACTCTTAGGAAGGAGCTAGAATGTTTAAATGCTTAATTTGTCCATGGATGCTTACATTTTATTATTTATTTGTATCATCATTAAGCAACTTTTATTATTGAAATTCTAACCACTAATTACTGTTGTATGTTAATGCAACATTCTAAGAATGTTTTGATACAAACAGTATTTATTACAGATTCATGTAAAAAGTCTGCACATATAACCCCTGTGTATAAAATTTTAAAAAAGACTAAGAACCATTTTAGCCATATTTTAAAAAAACAGTATTTATTAAAAATGCATTGTTCTTTCAAAATCAACCAGACTAGGGACTTCTGATTCCAGACAAAGATGGGATAGATTTCCTTTTTATTGCTCTCGGTAAGTACAGCTGAAGTCTCTGGAGGTTACACATAATACAAACGTAAGGAAATTCTGAAAGGTAGAAAAGGTGGCAAATCAACTGTGGACCTTCAGGCCCAAGAAGTAACACAGTGAAAGTTTGTATGTTTCTGTTTTTGCCTCAGATATTCAGGACTGGGAACTAAGGAAGCAAGCAATTTGGAAACACAAAAAGGAACTGATATGGTTTGAGTCTCCACTCAAATCTCATTTTGAATTGTAATTCCCAATGTGGAAGGAAAGACCTAGTGGGAGGTGATTGGATCATGGGGACGGATTTCCCCCTTGCTGTTCTTATGATACTGAGGGAATTCTCATGAGATCTGATGGTTTAAAAGTATGTGGAACTTCCCCCTTTTTCTCTCTCTCTCTCTCCTGCTGCCATGTGAAGATGCTTCCCCTCTGCCCTTCTGCCATGATTGTAAGTTTCCTGAGACCTCCCCAGCTATGTCCTGTACAGCTTGTAAAACTGAGTCAAACCTATTTTCTTTATAAATTACCCAGCTTGGGTAGTTCTTTATAGCAGTGTGAGAAAAGACTAATGCAGTAACATACCAAGAACCAAACCAACAAAAGACACACACACACACACACACACACACACACGTCTGTTCACTTTAGCCAAAGGACAGGAAAATGATCAAACTGCAAGTAAGAAAACTCGAATGCTAACTCTCCTATCTGAGCCAAACATTGTGGAAAAAAGCCATACTCCAACCCACTCCTGTCAGCAAAAGCTGAATGGAGAGTCTAGACTTGCACCACTCCAGTCTACCATGAGCAATCCCTTCCACTCTGCCTCCAGTCAGAATTGTAGCACAGAAGACTGAGTGGAAAACCGGAACTTCCTTCCTTGACTGGTGGTAAAAAGCCTGCAGTACTCATGGTGTAAGCATAGGCCTCACAGAAATCTTAGCTCATCACGCTCCTGACAACTGGTAGCCCCCTTTTTCTGCTAGTATAGTATCAGAGGAGACTTACTAATACAGAAGATTTAAATAAAATCCAGAGTCTAATAATGTAATACCCTAAATGTCCAGGATACAATCAAGACTCACTTGTCATACCAAGAGCCAAGAAAATATCAACTGGAATGAAAAAAGATACCAGCAGTAAGATGACACAGATGCTAGGATTATCTAACAAAGATTTTAAAGCAGCCATCATAAAAGGTTTCAAAGTGCAATTATGAACCTGATTTAAACACACCGAAGAAGAGAAAATCTCAGCAAAGAAATAAAATATAAAGATAAATGAATGAAAATTCAGATAAAATTTAAAATAATGAAAAAAAACTTTAATGAGTGAGTTTAAAAACACTGTGAAAAATTAAGGAGGGAATCAGTGGAATCCATAAACATGAAGGCGTAGCAATAGATATTACCCAATATGAACAAGAAAAAGAAATAGATGGAAAAACAAAATGAAAAAAAGCCTCAGGAATCTGTAGAACTATAAGAAAAGATCTGACTTTTGTACCACTGGATTTCCAGAAGGAGAGCCTAAAAACAGTGTGGATGAAAAATTATTCAGAGAAATAATGATTGGAACTTCCCCACATTTGGCAAAAGACATTAACCTAAGATTCAAGAGAAACTCTAAATAGCATAAAACAAAGAAAGCCAAGTCAAAATACATCATAATTAAATTTCTGAAAAATAAAGACAAAAGGCTGGATGCAATGACTCGTGCCTGTAATCCCAGCATTTTGGGAGGCTGAGGCAGGTGGGTCATTTGAGGTCAGGAGTTCGAGATCAGCCTGGCCAACATGGTGAAACTCCATCTCTGCTAAAAATATAAAAAATTAGCTAGGCATGGTGGCACACACATATAATCCCAGCTACTCAAGAGGCTGAGGCACAACAATCACTTGAACCTGGGAGGCAGAGGTTTCAGTGAGCCCAGATCATGCCACCGCACTCCAGCCTGGGCAATAGAGTGAGACTCAGTTTCAAAAAGAAAGAAAAATATACAAAAAATAAAACATGAAGTAAGTCAAAGACAAATAACACCTTATATAAAGGAGTAAAATAATTTGAATAACCAAGACTTCTATATCCAGTAAAATATCCTTTAAGAATGAAAGAGAAAGTAAGATATTCTCAAGAGAAGGAAAATTATGAGAATTTCATATCAGTATATTTTTTCTTAAACATAGCTACACTAGATAGAAGGAATGAGATCTAGCATTTGATAGCATAACAGGGTAACTACAGTCAACAATAATTTATTGTACATTTAAAAATAACTAGAAGAGTATAATTGGAATTTTTGTAACATAAAGAAATGATAAATGCTTGAGATGGTAGATACCTCATTTATCCTGGTGTGATTATGATTCATTGTATGCCTTTATCAAAATATCTAATGTGTATCATAAATATATATACCTATGATATATTCATAATTTTTATTAATTTAACGGCTAAAAAAATTTTGAAACAAAATGAACATGATAAAAATAATCTTGGAAGATGAAAAAAAAGAAGACACCTGAATAACATAGACAAATACTATACACTTTCCTTCTTATGAGTTTCTAGATTGCATTAGATGGTTGAAGCAAAATTATAAAATTTGTTTGATGTCATTCTCAATATACGCAGAGGGCATATTTAAAACAATTCTGTCATAAACTGAAAAGGATAAAGGGGCTTAAAGGAAGATAAGGTGTTTCGTGACAAGGAAACACTTAATTTTGTAATTAAACAGTTAAAATGTGATTAAATAAATGAAACTATGCATATACATTGTACCAATGTTAATTTCCTTAGTTAGAAAAATTGATACAGAATAGATGTATGCATTTCTGGACATGTATAATTATAATAGGTTTATGAATTTGTTGAGATCAAATCAGTGTTATTGGGATATCCGTCCCTCAAACATTTGTGTTTATGCTAGAAACATTAGAAATATTTCTTTAACTATTTTGAATATACAGTACATTTTTGTAAACTATAATCACCCTACTGATCTATCAAACACTGGGTCTAATTTCTGCAATCAACCTGTATATGTGTATGTATTAATCAACATCTTGGTATTATGTCATAATTAAGCAAAATGTAACCATTTGGAGAATTGGTGAAATGTATGCCAGATCTCCTTGTACTATTTTTGCACCTTTCTACAAGTCTTTAGTTATTGCCAAAAAGTCTTAAAAACACAAATGTGGCATATAAACTTGTCATATCATTTTTTTTTGAAAGTAAATATATCCCATATGCTATACACAAAGACCTGTTCAGGCATACACTCTTCAATTCACATGCAGATTTCATGCTGATCCATCCCATCAGGTAGATCTTTGGAGACCTTTTACAGGATATTTTTAGCTACTATTCAACATGATCTTTATAAATATAAGATGCCAGCATGAAATGCAGTCATCAAGTAAAATTTTAAAATGAGGGTGATAATTTCCAAACCAGTATTTAATCATCTGAGCTACTTCTGTGCCGCTTCACAGCAAGTAACACACAACATACTCAGTTAACTTTACTGTTTTATACGCAATAGCAATCTACTAGATATTTTAAAATGGTATGAAATTATAAGGATTGTTATAATAATAATTGTTGAATGCTTATTATGCACCTTATGTATTAGTATATGCATAATATACTATTATATTTTTTGCGTTATTATCAAAAACAAATATAAAGCTCAAAATATTTAAATAATATACCCAGAATTATCCATTTAGTTAGTGTCCAAAGGTAATATTAAATCTAAGTTTCTATCAGGAAGCTTATAATCAGAAAAAGAAAACTCACAAGGATTTCAAATAGAAAATATTTAACACAAGGGATTGGTGTGTTGCATGGATTTTTGGAAATGGAGAAAGCAAAAGTTGTGTGTTAACTCAGGAATTAGAAACTCTCAGAAGCACTTCCTACCTGAAGTGCTGGGAGAACACAAGTGAAGAAGTATTAAAGAGAAGAATCTCAAAGCACAGACAAAGGCCCAAACTTTGGTAACCAATGCTCTAGAAGTAATGTCAGAATAAGGAGAACTAGAGTGAGAATGAGAGAGTAAGAGAAACAGAGAGATCAATATGCCTGTTCCTCTCCTGATTTCTCTCTCATCTCTCAGTAGTGCCTCCTATTGATCATGCTCAGAGTTGGCCATCTAAAAACATTTTCTGGGAAACAGAGTTTGCAGATCAACCCCCACCTCTACCTAGTGCAGACAGGGGTGGTTAAGACACCACAAATGAAAAACTGGGATACACTTGAGTTTTTTAAAGCCATAATATTTATACTGTAACACACCGCCTTCAAACTGCCTTCAGAGTAGGCACTGTGCACTGATACTCAAAACCTTAAAATCTGAAAAGCTAAATTTTATTTTTTCAAATTTCTAAGAGTTTTAAAATAATGTAACATATGCTTTACTTTGTTCTTTCTTTTCCACCAGCCTTCCAGAAATATGCAATATTACTTTATACTTAAGCAGTTGTACAAAAATCTTTACAATTAAGAAATAATTCTGGCTGGGCATGGTGGCTCATGCTTGTAATCCCAGCACTTTGGGAGGCTGAGGCAGGTGGATCATTTGAGGTCAGGAATTTGAGACCAGCCAGGCCCACGTTGTAAACCCCGTCTCCACTAAAAATACAGAAATTAGCAGGGCGGTAGTGACACGCACCTGTAATCTCGGCTACGTGGTAGGCTGAGGCAGGAGAATCGCTTGAGCCTGGGAGGCAGAGGTTGCACTGAGCCAAGATCATGCCACTGCACTCCAGTCCGGGCAACAGTGAGACCTTGTCTCAAAGTAATAACAATAATTCTAATCTTTGACATCATTCAGACAACAAAATTGCTGAACTGCTTCACTTTCTCTCTATAGAGCTCCAGTTAGAATTCAAGGTGCTACTTATGCCAAGGTCTCAGGTATATATCCTTAGTGGGCCAGTTAGCATCATTAACCTCTGGGTCCATAGATGGTTTTTCTAAACTTAAATATGTTAACACATGTGGCTGTTCACCTGGAATACCCAGTGATTGATGGGCTGTCAGTTCTAAACTCATTATTAGTTTGGTTCTTTTTTAAAAATATGACCCAGAGATGTCAATGAATTTGGCCCAATGGACTTCTCTGTATTATGTTATCTTTTGCACCAACATTAATAGAACAAAAGTAAACTTTTTTCTTATTTATTGGACTTCTTATTTAAAAAGTCAATGCTGTCAGAATATAGTTTGGATTCTGCAGGAAGTTCTATAGGAAAATGAGTAACATATTATTAAAAAAGGACTTGCTCAATTTTGTACCTGGGAGGTGTACTTATTATTTATACATATCATAAAAAGGCAGAAATTAAATGAACTAAAACACAGTTGCATCTTCAGTGGCCAAAAGAAGAAAGAAGTGGATGAGAAATCCATGTTGACATCACATACTGGGAAGCTTATCATTAATATTGTTACATCATGACATATAATAAATGAAGATGGAATAAAATAAAAAGCTTTTCTCTGGCTTATGCTTTTAAAACTTCTGGCTTAGATGTCTCTCTAGACTCCAATTCAGTCTTGTGAATATCATTACTTGTGAGAACTTGAGCAACGTCTGACTGTCAACTTGGAGTGAGTAGTGTCTAAACAGTCGGTATAAATTAGTGGGACATGAAATCTAAATTGATTTCAAAATAACTTAGTAAATCTTGACCATACTTTTTAAAAATGAAATAGAATATAATAAGATAAAATAGAACAGACTAGAATATGATAGAAGCAGAATAGTTCAGGAGGTGAGTAATGTTTTGCGAAATATTTAGTTCTCTGTGTGTGGGGGGAGTGGTGAGGAGTTGGGAGGTGTATGCATGTTCTGGTTTATGATATAAAATGTGCTTCTCATTATAAATTGTGGTGAAAAAAGGTTTGAATTTGACAAATGTAGCAAAAGAGCACAAACCAAAACAATAGTGTATTTCCGTGCTATCTAGGTCAAACTACTCTGGCTAATGTTTTTCTGGCAACCGAAGGGAAAAGGGGAGTGGAGCTTGATGATTTAGAATACTAATTCTATATAAAACATCTATTTTGGCTTTCTAAATTTTTCTATCCTCATTTCACTGTAGATGAAAGTAAGATGTGAGCCTGTTTAAAAACCAGCATTTTTCATCACCCTGTAGAATTAACTCCTCTCCCAATCATATAGATGTATCTTTTAGATTTGAGACTTCTTTTACTTAGTGATTAGTTCTTCATACTGTCTTTATATCCTAATTGCACAGTGCATACAATACTGGTTATTTAGCAGGGGGTGGGCATGGGCGGCAGTTGTGATTGCCCCAAAATGTAGAAGACTGCATTAATACTGACATCATTTGAGAGTTGTCAGGTGTTGCCAATTTGATTGTGTTAGGCAGACTCTAAGATGGCCCCAAATATTTTCCACTTCCCAGTATTGATGGTTTTATGTAAGAGCCTCCCCTTGTGTAACTTAATTCTTACCAATTGAATACAAGAACAATGAAGGATTGCCACTTCTATGATTAAATTACAAAAGATTATCACTTCCGTCTTTCTAGTAGATTCTCAGTATTGCCTTATTAGTTTGTACAATTTGATTAATAAAGCTTTTATGTGGGAGAGGTCCATATGTAAAGAAATTAGGGGTGCTTCCAGCCAAAAGCCAGTAGGCAACTCAGGCCATCAGTCCCTCCAGGAACAGCTCTATGGGAGCTGAAAGCTTCTAATAATGAGATAAGCTCAGAAGTGGATCCTTCTCCAATAGAGTCTTCAGATGAGACCCCAGCCCTGGCAGGCAACTTGACAGCAGTCATTTGAGATATTCCTCAACAGAGTATCTACCTATGCCATGCCCAAATTCCTGATTCACAGAAATTATGATGTCATGTTTCCTGTTTTAAATAGCTAATTTTGGGGGTAATTTGTTACAAAGCTATTGATTGCACATGTAATGGTGCTTGCTCTCAAACAAGGAACATTTGGCAATTCGAAATATTTGAATTTTTTTTTTCACAAAGGTAGAGGCCAGAGATGATGCTAATCATTCTACAATACACAGACAGGCCCAGATAGCAAATGATTTCTTGACTCAAAATGTCAGTAATGCCAAGGTTAAGAAACCATGGTCTATACACTTAAGCAGATTTCAGTTCCTTTAGACAGGAGATCTTAAGTCTCATATCCTGCACATTATTCCTAATGTCTAATAATAAAAAGAAATTATTTGTAAATACATTTCTTGGAAATTGATTGTAGAATCAATGACATTTCATTCATTTTCAAAGGGTCACAATACTTTTTTCTTTAGAAATATCTCAGAAAGAAAAATATGAAATATACCTCCATTAAAATACTTTATTAATTTTAGAGATAGGTCCATTCTGAAATGTATGGGTAAGCTGGAAGCTGATAATAAAACATCTAAATGAGCAAGAGAAATGTTACATATTAATCTCTCTGAGGTAATACTGGAGCAGCCAAATTTATCTTTCTCTATGTTTGGCAAGTTATGTTCCCCCTCAGGCTAAGACTCATTATGCCAACTTATATCTTACACTGAAATGGTTGACATACAACAAAAGGAGCTCCTAAAATCCTGGTGGGTGTGTCGGTGACTTTTTATACTCAAACTAAAGCGCTTCATGAATAAATCAGTGGAGTTGTCACAGAGAGAAGACATGCACTTTTTTTTCACAAATGGAACCGTAAGCAACCGGTGCACACTGTGAACAGCCGCTACGTTTCATTTATAACCTGTCCTGTCAGAGAAACAGCATCATATGTATTGCAGACAAATTGATATATTTCTGGTACAAAAAAACCTAAACTGAATGGTAAGGAAATACATACTGATATGTTTGTGTCTTCTGTCTTACTCAGAGCAATAATGTAATTACAATTTATGTTGTCGTTGTTGTTGTTTTTTAAGAAAACAAGAGTAGTAGCAGATATTCTGCGGAAGAAACAGTTCCTCATGCTAATGGCAAGAGTTTTCATACTCATGGTTATCATGAGCACACTGTTCAGCATAGCCATGCTCTCGTCACCTTCATCAGTAAGCTAGATGAAACCTTTATCATGACTGAACGTTTAGCACTTCACTTTTGCCTGCATAGACCAGGGAATACTGGTTAAGGATAGAGCTGCCAAGATCTGTTACCCTTCAAGCACATTTCTGTCCTAAGTTTGTTATCTAGACCAGCTAATATGTCTTTCCTTCAAAACACCACCTTAAATCCACAGTAGGATTATAGTTTTCTCCCTTTTTAAAAATTATAAAGTGCTGTTTATTGTTATGCATTTTGTATCATATTGCATGTCTATGTTGTTTTTGCTTCCATTTCTGCAGTGACCAATGACCATTGGAACCTTAAAAAATGCAAGCATTTAACTATTATAAACGTGGGTTACTGTGGCCTGATCATCAAATCTATATTTCTTGTTTTACTGGTTTGACTTAGCTGCTCCTGAGTGTGTCATTCACCCTATAGAAAAATCATACTAACTGGACAGATAGAAGCACTTCCATTATAATTAATTAATTAATTAACTAATAGTGGCCTATACAAGCACTTTAATACTTTATGTTGACCATTTCCCTGGCACCATCAAAGTAACACGATAATCTTCCTGATTTATTTCCTTCATAATAAAAATAATCTAATTCTTAAAGATACATCTGACTTTGAAAGTCTAAATAGTTGACTTTCCTGGAATAATGTTTTCTTTTCTAGGACAGGAAAGACAATGTGGTTAGTGTGCAATTGCTATAATAGGGAAAACATAATTAAATTTAATTAAGCAGATTTAATGACCAAATGTTAATACAGTTTCTAGTTTATAATATCCAGCCTTAATGTGTGTTTGTCTGATGAATACATAGTGCCTTTCAACATTCATTTGGCTTGGCTCTGCTGCCTGTCACAGAAGGAAGTTGAATGGTTCAGAGAGAAGAATAAACAATTCTTCTTGTATAGCATGCTTATTTATGGCATATTTGGTTTATAATAAAATAGAAGAGTTAAGCAGAATGGCATCCATCTTAAAAAATAAGACATGAAGGAGCTAAAAATAAAAATAAAAGGAAGAGAATATAAATATTCATCAGATAATTATGCTTCCTCATTAACTCTCATTGCAATCTTATAAATGGAACTAAATAGACTGGCATGTTTAGAAGACTAAATGTATTCCATCACTAAGATTTGCTTGCTAATAAAATTAAAATATTCTGCTTTATAGGTAGATACTTAGGTTAATTCCTGTTGTCTTAACATCATATCCAAATGACACTAGGCAATTAATGCTTACTGATGGTGACAAAGTTATCTTCTAATAGTAAGTACAAATTCATAAAAGCTTTATAAATTGCACTGCCAAGTATTTAGTACGTATTTATTTTGTGAATTTGCCTCTTATAATGAGGAGTTTAAATAGGTGACTCTCTGTAGGTAATTCCACAGTAAGTTTCCTTTTGACTTCAGGAGAAATATCTAAAGAGGGTGGTAAAAAACAAAATTTATTTATTTTTTCTTCTTGGAGGACAAAAGTTACTGAAATGCATGGACCTTCATTTAAATGAGTAGCTCCAATTTAAATAAAATCTATTGTAATGTGACTTTCTTTTTTGGAAATTTAGACACATGGTTGATAGATGACTAGTTAGGCGAGAATCAGAGAGATAATTTTGTACTTGCTTCACATAATATTATATGAGCAAGTGTCTATAATGCTTAAAAGGGAGATTTGTATTTTGGGAAGAGTTAGATGATGATGAGTTGGGCAAGAAGCCTGGAGGAAAAGAGTTCAGAGGAAGCACTAAAGAGGGAACATGACACAGTCAGTGCAGTGCTTTGCAAGCAGTGGTTCTCATGCCACCTGCACTACAGTTCATTGAAATGCTTAATAAATATGCAAATTTCTGGGCCCACTCAATATGCACTGGGTGAAAATTTTTCAGGGTTGAACAGAGCATCTGAATTTTTAACAAACATGTTTGGTGATTTGGAGGTACATTAAGGATTAGGACCAATCGATAATGAAGAATATGTTTTTATTTTTTAGTAAGCATAAGGAAAACTGTTTTAAGAATAATCAGGGAACTCATTGTTAGTACTTTCTTTATCTTTTTTTACCTTTTTATTTCAGCACATCCGCTTCATGGTTTTCTGCAGCCTAGTTTTGTCTGCTATATAGTCTACCAAGAGGAAGACAGTCTAATCATAAGGTACATTATTTTTACATCGCTGTTAAAGAAACCAGCAAAGTCTGAGATTACATTTACTTGGCTTCATTTTGTTCCGAGGGAAGGGAGTCTCATTAGCTCAGCTTGAACTAAGTGCCCTCCCCTCGTTCAAGTTACGGCCAGTAGACAGGGCCATGAAATAAGACATATTTACATGGTCCCACTGCAACTTCCTATGAATTGATTCAAAAAATATGAGCATATACAATTTACAATTTGACAGAGACAGGACACTGCATTAGACATACATTAAACAATCAGGAGTGAGGGAAGAACATTCTCAAACAAGAGCAAATCATTGTGGGCTGGGTAAGTAGCTTAAAACATGTCAGAATTAGTGAAATAGTGGTAAGAATAAATGTTCAACAGTAAGGCTGAAAGGATGAGATACATCTATGAAGTAAATAGAAATAGAAGAGTGAAAAAAAACTGCCCTCAAAGATACAAAGAATGAAGAAAACTATTTAAAATATATTTTATGCTAAGCACACACACACACACATTATAAAATGTCTGTAATATAACCCTATTTAAAAATAAACACAAAAAGTAAAAACACATTGGGGGATATAATAAAGTGGCATGGTACACGCCATTGGATTTCAGTTGTTTTTTTCTTTTCTTCTTCAAAACATTCTATTTTTTTGCAAATTTATATGATAAATATTACTTTTATAACTGGCAGAAAATAAAAGAGAAAGAAGTAACGTTTACTGTGCAGCTTGCTGCTTGTTAGGCAGTTTGAATGTTAGCGGAGCCACTGCTTTCGAGACTGACAACAACCAAAGACACAGTACCTTCTTTCCGTATTTGCAGAGACATAGATAATTGGCTTATGGAATGCTTCTTTTCCTGAAGCTAACTGTGGGTAGAGAACATAACTTGCATTTTTTGCAGGGCATAGGCTAACCAATGAGGCTGTCATAGAATAAATAATCCTCAGAATTCTGTCCTTAGGATGTTGTGATCTTACACATGTGTCTTCCTAAATTCGTATAGTATATGGGTTGACATCAACATGAAAAGTACCATTACTAAACTGATCACACACACACAAAAAATGTCAGCTAGACTATAGCAGCCATTTGTATTTTTTGGCCAAAAAATAATTCTTTTTATTTGGAGAAAATTCCAAGATAGGTAAAAGGTGTTATTTTACCTCCCACAACAAAAGTACTATAGAATAAGTATGTTCTCTTCCACTCCAGAGACAGCTATAATGTGGACTTGTGGCCTCAGTGTAGATAATTGGATGATCCTATTTAGGATTTGACTTCTGAGATGACTGTACAAAGGTACGAGGACAATCAGGAATTTTTAGCTGCTAAATGGGCTATTTCTAGATATGAGTGGCATTTGAAGAGTGTCTGATAGTGAATGCAAAAGCTGTGACAGCCACACTGTTACTGTGGCCAGGCCTGGGCTCTGCCTCACTTCTCTTGTTCTATTCAGTTTGCTATTCATTCTGTGGATTCTGTAGGGCAGCCATTTATTAGTCTACTAAGCATTATTGATACCCAAGACATTTGGTATTATGTTACATACTACATTAAATTCAGTGATGGCCAGATTTTACTTCTATCTACATTTTAATGGCTAACTTTCACTAAAGTCTTGTTAACAATTTTCCTAATCATTTGGGGTCTTAATAAGCAAAACAGGAGGAATTTTAAAGATGGCCAACTAGATAGTCAGGAAGAGCTTCTCCCATTGAAAGAGATCAAAATATCTAGTAATTGAGCATACTCCAAACAGATCTAAGGGAATGCACTGAGAGCGATTGGAGAGACGATGCAGACACTGGGGCTAAGGGGAGAGGAAGGTGCCAGCACTGCATCGGGTTGCCAGTACTGGAATCAATAAGAACAGAAATAGAACATACAAGAATCTTTGGAACACATCTAAAACAGTGCTAAGAAATTTTATATCACTAAATTCCTATATCAAGAAATTCGAAAGACCTCAAATTAGCATCCTAACATCACACCTGTAGAAACCAGAAAACAAAGAGAATTCTAACCCAAAAGCTAGCAGAAGAAATGAAATAACCAAATCAGAAAGGAAGTGAACAAAATTGAAATGTAAAAAGCCACTAAATTTTGGTGATTTGTTACAGCAGAAATAGAAACTAGTACAATCTGCATAACGAGATGCCTGTAGATAGATAGACTAAGATAGATAGATAGATACATAGATAGAATGCTGCAATTATAAAACATCTGTTATAATTACAACATTATAGATAGAATGCGGCAACCATCTAACATATCTGTGATAATTACAGCATTAACAGTGATCAGAATGTCCATCATTAGGGAATGGATAACAATAGTATATATTTATATTTGATATACTATACAGCAGTTAAAACAGAATAGGCCAAACATACATGTATCAACATATTTAAATTCTCAAATCACCATCTTGAATGACCAAAACAACTTATAGAATGGCAATTAACTTTTATAACATTCATAAAATTTGTTTATTAAAACTGGAAACACTATATATTATATATGGAAACTTACATTTAGTAAAAGTTCATTGGAAAATTGTCCAACAAATGCACTATAATAGTTGCTACTGTGAAGATAGAACAGGAGATGAGACTGAGAAGGATTCCAAAGATAATTTCAAATATATCTGAAATGTTTTAGGTTTTTATCTTTTAAATCCTAAAAGCAAAATACATGAAAAAATAAATATGAAAAAAAGAAGGAAGGGAGGAAGCAAGAAAGTAGGGATAAAAATAGTACTTTGAGTCCAAATGCCCTGAGATTAAGCTGGAACATTACTGTTTGCTGTGTAAATTTAGACAAATTACTTGAGTTTTCTAAGCATGAGTTTTCGTCTCCTGGAAAAAAAAAGATGTAGTTTTTTTCATGCTATTGGAAGAATTAGAAGAGATAATTTATACAAAGCGGGTAATAAAAATAAAAGCCTTGCATATGATAAGGACTTAATAGATATTAGTTATTTCTTCTTTCTCCAACATTGTATTTGAATAGGTCTGATCTCTGTAGGTATGTATCTCTGTCAGATAAAGAAGGAAAATCAACTCTAAAACTACTTCAAGAACTTGTTAACCTGACTCGCAGAGACATCTGGGTAACAACTTTTCAACTTTATTTTAACCCTATAACAGTAAATTCGAGGAGGGACTGCCCCAAGTTGTGTAAGTTTAGGGAGACTGAGAGTGAAAGATGAGAAATTTGTTCAGCTCTGTCTCCTCTGTGTACTATCCCTTAACAATCCTATCATGCAATGCATTATGCACATTATACATGAGATGCAGTTGGGTCAGATTTTGGGCTCTCCAGCATGGATCTAAGCAAGATTGAATCCTAAACCCTTTTGGCTATTTTGGGCATGAAGGACCGTTGAGCTTCCAAGTTCTGATCTTTATTTTTTCAGCCTTATTACTCAAAAATTGGTCTACTCCTCAGACTCTTTTCAGTAGTCTAGAATGCTTATATAGGCATATGCAATGGTCGAATTTTTATACATTTCATTGTATAGCCTATCTAGTGCTGGAGGAAAAATTGTTTTCATTATTGCTTTGTCTCTCTTGCCTTCTTAGTGATGCTCAAAGACGTAGGAGACCTGTAAGGGTCAGAAAATGGGACAAGTGTCTCTAACTTTTGTCTACCAAATGTCCCAGCATCTCTAAACTCACCATTTTCTCTGGGCTATACTGATTAATTCAGAGATGGGAATGTAACTTTTGAGGATGCTGCGATGTTAGTTGGAGTTTAGGGATGGAAGACTCTTTTATGGTGTATTTAATCATGAAAGAGGAAACCATGACATTTATGGTAGCCATCTGACTACTAAGAAGAGTTTCTGATTAAGTCAAAATGGAGGAAAGCAGTGTCAATAAGTGGCAACAGATCTGGTTTAAATACCCATTAACTCTCTATCTCAATCTACAGTTGACTAGATCTTTTTCTGGAGTTTTTTTCTTTAGACAATTTAGTAGAGTTTCCTGTGACTTTGAAATGAAAATGGGGTTTACTTCCTTTCTTATCAAATATAGTAACCAAAGGAGTTAGCCTGGTAGCTGCAGTTCATAGTGTCTTAGGGGGTTTATGGATTCTTATTAGTGGTACTGAATGATGTCTGATAGATACACAAGTTCTCATTTAGTATTTAAATATGAGTCCTAACTTAACTAATTCCATCCCTCATTCCTTTTCTGGGGCTGAATTATACTTTCTGCAATCCCCAATTCCTGGAGAATTGGAGTGGAGGTTTGCTAAATACAGACAGATGAATTGTGTTTTCTAATCAATAGTCTAAGTAGAATTACTTAGTGATATGCTGTGCTTGACATATTAAATATTTTGACATGCCAGATTGCCTGTAGCTTTCCTGAACTTGCCTCATGCTGAGGCAGTTGTTCCTTGGACCATTTGTTGTTATTCTCCAAGTAACAGACTGGAATGCAGAGATCTCTGGGCATGGCTAGTTTGCAAGACTAAAGGGTATGAATGTAGAAACAAGCAGATGCTCAACTGGAAAAGGTAGAAACTGAGAACAAGTTATGGAGGAGGACAAAACTAGTACTCTGAAACTTTAAAGAGAAATCATGGGGTGAATAATTATGAGAACAGTCAAATTTATAAGAAAGAGCCAGAAAGCAAAAACTCCTCAAAACCAATGAAACACTTGTAGGGTTAAAAGGATCCAAGCAAACTGAGACAAGAGTATTCATCATAAGAAAACAAGCAAATGCACTTGTTGCTATCTCTGATTCCCCCTCCCCTCCCCTCCCCTCCCCTCCCCTCCCCTCCCCTCCCCTCTCCTCTCCTTTCCTGAGACAGAATCTCACTCTGTTGCCCAGGCTGGAGTGCGGTGGCACAATCTCGGCTCACTGCAGCTTCCACCTTCTGGGTTCAAGCAATTCTCCTGCCTAAGCCTTCCGAGTAGCTGGTACTATAGTCACCTGCCACCACGCCCAGCTAATTTTTGTATTTTTAGTAGAGATGGGGTTTCACAATGTTGAGCAGGCTAGTCTCGACTTTTTGACCTCAAGTGATCTGCCCACCTGGGCCTCCCAAACTGCTGGGATTGTAGGCATGAGCCACTGTGCCTGGCCTACTTCTGATACTTCTTTTCTAGCTTCTTTGGTGTGTGGAAATTTGATCTGTTTCACATAAACTGTTGTGCTTCTGAAGAAGGATGCTTCTCTATATTCCAATCAGCATAGGATTTTTATGTCCTTTCCACCAAACACATGCTGTGTTTCCTGACCATTGCTTTGTCCCTGTTTGGAGTTCACTCCAGAGACTTCCCAATACACTTTGTTTCATAGAAGATAGATTCAATTTTCTTTTGCCATTTTCTGGATCTGAAGCTATACCTTTATCTAACAATTTTCTGACAACTACTGGGATGTCCAGTAATTCAATTCAATTGTGACACTACCTGGAGTTAGTGCAGACCCCCACAGGTTAAGGGGCTCAGTTCCACAAGATTGCCTCACTTCAGATGCCAGCCTCTAATGAGGTTCTCAGGCTACCAGCACTTCTTTCCAGCTGGCTAACAATTTGAGGAGGGTTTCCCCAGTCTTTCCCTCAGACTCAATAGTTTGCTAAAATGACACAGAACTCAGGAAAGGGCTATACTTATCATTACAGTTTTAATAGGATACAATTCAAGAAAGGCCAAATGGAAGATGTTTATAGGACACAGTAAGTGGAGAATAGTGTCACTCCATGCCCTCTCCAGGTATACCACCCTTTCAGGACCTCAGTGTTTTCATCAACCCATAACCAATCCCGTGCCATTGAAATCTCATCATTCGGAGGTTTTAATTCAGAGGTGTCACTACAGAAGTGTAGTTGATTAAGGCATTGACCTTGGCTGATTAACTCAATCTCCAGTGCCTTTCACCAGAGGTTGGCAAGGGGCGGGGTATGGGGGAAGGTGGAGCTGAAAGTTTCAACCCTCTGATCATGTGGTCTGTTCCTCTGATGATCACGTCCTATCCTGAAGAATTCTTAGAGCCTGCTATGAGTCAATTTATTGGCATAAATTTAGGCATGTTTTAAAGGAGTTCCTTAGGAATAACAAAATACGCTATTATTAATTAAGAAATTCCAAGGGTTTTAGGAGTTCTATGCCAGGAACCTGGAACAATGACTAAATATATTTTTGTTATGCCATAAGATTTTTCCTGAATTACCAGAAGTGATATATAGACAAGCCAGAACCTTCATATCCCTCATAAACTCTTATTCTCTTTGCTGAGGACTGTATTATGTTTTTGAACTGATTAAAACAGTCTCTGAAAATTATTTAATATTTTATGGGTTGATTAGTAGCTTTAGTTAAAAACTTTCATATACATTTTATAAAATTGAAGTGAAAAATTCTTCATAATCTTTATAATAATTCTCTTCTGTTCGAACTCTTATACTCCACAAGGCTGCAATAAAGGCTGAAGGATTATGTCAGTCACTTCGCCTTGGCTGCAGTTGTTCATGCCTCTCCTACTTGTATATTATTTTCCTGTTAATGGTTTCATTTTTTCAGTTTGTATTTTTATAGGTATTGCTAGATTGAATACCATTTTCAATTCCAAAAGTTGATTACGAACTTGTATTATGCAAGATGTTAGGTAATAATAAATAACGATAAAACTCAGTAGCTTAATATAAGTAAATGTTGTCTTGGCTTCCTGGGTCCTGTCTAAAAGACAAGCAGGGAGCTCTCTCCTCACTATAGTCACTGGGAACATCGACCTTTGGTGACTTCATCTTGACACCTGCTTCTCAGATCGCCATGGCAGAGGAAAGAGAACCTGGCAACTCATGGGTTGGCTCCAAGAGCTTTGCCAAGAACTAATGGGTCTCATCTGCTCACATTTTATTGAGTAAAGCCTCATGAATGTCTCTCTTGACTTAATTGCAGGTATAATGGTCCCGTCAGGTTTTGGTAGGAAATGCAAACATTTAATCTATTTTCCTGGAGAGATTTTGATGAACTGAAAAGATACTTTCCATGTGCAGCCACAAATCATTCAGAGGTTTTAATAATGAGTTCAATGGCCATACCCTTGGTTTGATGCTTGCCAAGAGTCTGAGATTTAATTGGCTTCTTCGATGCAAAGCATTTCTTCATTTAATATTTTAGTGTTTGGAGTTGAGAAGCAGTTCTGCTTGCAACCCAGCATATCCCTGAATTTGTAAACTCTTCTTATTTTCTTTAAAATCTGCTTTTCCAATTTTTTGTCCTCTGATACTTGCCAAATATAGTCAATAACAACTGCCATGTACCGTTAATATTCTTTTCCTCCCCATCACTTCTCCTAGGACTATGTGAGTTGCCTTCCAAACAAAGGTGAGAATATTACCCAAATTTCGAAACTGCGTAACACGGATTATCCTTTCAGGCTATGCTACCAGTTATCTTCCCACTTGTCACCTAGGCTTTGAATCAGTTTCTTGTATTTCAGCTCTGTTACCACAGTAACATCTAGTATCAAATTCCGTATCAATCAAAATAGGTTATGTTGAGGCTATTTCCATTTGCTCCTCTAGAGCTATACTTTTAATGCTTCTTTTACTATTCTGTGTTTTGGGGTAGGAATGAGGGTCTTTATGTCATTATCTGCATCAATGGATTTCTTTTGCTTTCCAGCTTCCAAGAGTAGTCATCAGCAGGATTCACTGGAAGGAGATTGGAGGGTAAAAGGAAAGTAGGGTCAAGGTTCTTTTGGATTCACCATCTTCAGATCGCTGAAATTTGGCTGAATTTCTCTATGGAAGCCTACAGCTCTTATCAGGCCTCTCCATACAACCATACTATCTAGGTTCCGGTAATTAACTCTCACTCTTCTTGCCTATTCAGATCTAGTGGCACAGCATCTTTGCAGTGATAAAATCCCAGGATAATTCATCATTCCTGGTCAGTTTTTCTAACCTCTGATGACCACAACCTTGTTAATCCTCCCTTCATTTAAATCTTCCTAACCATCTATGTTGAGGGACTTTAACTGATTAGGTTATGTTTCAGTAGTACACAGACACAAATCCTTTGTGGCTTACCACCATAAAAGTTTGTTTTTCTAGGCCATCTATCCACATGTGTTGGCAGGTAGCCCTATTTACCCTATCATTCAGCATCTCAGGCTTCATCTTAGACATGCTTTGATGATCAGTCAAATAGCAGGAAAGATATAAGATTACTCATGTGTAGACCCTTTGATTTCTCTCTAGGTTTGACACATGCCACTTTTGCTTACAGTTCTAACCTCAGAGGAGCAAAAGTATCACCGTAACATGCAACAAAAAGAGGAACACTGGAACAATTTCATGATCACTCTACAAATACTTCAAATGTCATATATGTAAATAGTAAGAAAGATGACAGTGTATACATAGAATATGATTCTGTTCATGCTCAAACAAACAAATCTGTTAGTGTAATGATGCAGCACAATTATCAAAAAGGGAAAGTATAAGCTCACACACAAATAAATAACTGAAAGACAAATTGTGTTCAGGCCAGTTTATGTTCCTGATCTGCTGAGCTCCACCTAAACCCTAGACCAGGGAGCTAGCCGTTTACCTTACTTCTCAGAGAAACCGCAGTCATGGCTTTCACTCTTCCCGAGGGCTTAACTCTGTGCTCCCATCGCCTCTGCATTTGCTTCCTCTTCTAAGATTTAAAATTGTCTTACCACCCCAGGAGTGAGAGCGGGGCTTCAGCATGATTTCTGTTGTACTTTTGTGGTGTGAAGTGAAACAGGTCTAGCTTTTCAATGTTACCCATTGTAACCCAACTGGACTTGTGAAAGTACTGGGTTCCCCTACCTAAAAAGGCCAATTAAAGTGCAGCAGAGTAGGAAACACCACACGAAATGATCTTCGTTCAAAGAAAGACAAGAGACTGGAAAGGGCACACTCATAAATTACTTTTCCTTCCTCTCTTGGCAGCTTTGAGATACAGTATCATATAACCTCCCTGAAGCTATTCTATAAGACTAGGCAGCCGCATTATTTCCTATGAACCACACCAGATTAGTACTATCCAACTTTAAACATACTTGCCCTGTTTCACTGTCTCATTTCTTTTTATCCTCACTTTTGATTCCCTGGTATTGTACTGCCTCTCTCAATACAGTGTTGCACAAAGCTTTGCTTTGGGAATTCTTTTCTTAGGAACACAGACTCAGAAAACTAGTATTAGGTGGGGGCTTCAAGAAAAAATTGGGGGTTGGATTTCTCACTCCAAAAGAAATTTCGAGTGGGATTTCTCACTCCAAAACAAAGTTCGAGTGAGATTTTTCACTCTAAAAGAAATAAATACCCAACTGTTTTGGGTGGTAAATAGGGTGATAAAAAAAAATTCTTGCAATGTAATAGCAACACCATTATTACTATTTTAGAAGTAATTAATAGGATTTAGGCATATTTGACTAATTTTCATCATTCCAATTTTAATTTCCTTTTGGCCTATCTTATACTTTTGTCCAATTATTTTCTTATGTCTTTTCACTTATATTTTCATATGTTTATGAAAGTTTTTGCTCACTTTTTTATGACAGAAGTACATTCCTTATTAAAGTGTTGAAATACTAGAATATCTACAGGCAAGATCTTATTTAATCATATTCCTAGAAAGAAGGTCAATTGTTAACAGACCCACTACAAAAAATATCTATTGCATTTCATTTTAAATTAATCATTATCTTTAGATTGCTTTTCTAGCTGCCAATTTCATTTTTTTTAAACCCAGATCTGGCTGATTTACCTCATGCAGACAGGCAGGTAGCATATTGATCTAGAATTTGGTGATACTTAGTTCTCATGCCTATGTTCTTAATTTCCTTATTTATTCTTGTAGAAATAGGGTCTTGCTATGTTGTTCAGGCTGATCTTGAGCTCCTGATCTCACGCAATCCTCCCACCTTGGCTTCTCAAAGTGCTGGGATTACAGGTGGCAGCCACCATGTTTGGCCCACATGCCTGTTTTGAATCAGGTCAAATTCACTTAGGAATCAAAGAAAAAGTAAGAATGTTTTAGGGAGCAGCAGAAATTAACAGACACTCTGATTTTAAACGGCATAAGCAAGTAGGAGTTATTTATCTCATATGATGAGTCCGGAGATAAGTAGTTAATGGTGTTGGTTTGCCTTTCCGGGTTCATCATATTTCCCTGTTGTGTCATTCTTAATGTCTTGACTTGGATTCACAGCTGCTCCGGATGCTATATAACCAAGTACCAGAGACTGAGTGACTTAAACAACTGAAATTTATTTCCTCACAGTTCTGGAGGCCAGAAGTCAACATAAAGGTGATGGCAGGTTTGATTTTATTCTGAGGCCTTTCTATTTGGCTTGTAGATGACCATCTTCCCACTGTGTCTTCACTTGATCTTGCCTCTACACACACGTGTGTGTGTGTGTGTGTATGTGTGTGTGTGTGTGTGTGTGTGTGTGTGTCTGAATCTCTTCCTCTTATAAGAGCACCAGTCATATTGGATTAGGGCTCATAATGTCATTTTAACTTAATTGCCTCTCAAAAAATTCTGTCTTCATAATAGCAACATTCCTAGGGTTTAGGACTTTAACATATGAATGCAGGGGCACAGTTCAGTCTATAATACTGTGGTTATCACTTTTTGGTCTTAAGATGATTGCTACAGCTCTACAACCCACATCTATTATAAAAGCAAAAAAACAAAACAAAACAAAACAAAAGAAAGAAAGCAATTGAGACAGGAGAATTCCCTAACCCCCTCGAAGGACTTGTGACAGGGGTGTTACTCATCTGTTTGCCTGCCACGTGTGCTCAAGCCCCTTACAGGACAGGGAGCATGCTGACAGGCAGGTGCAGGAACCCAGTTGAGTGCCTTGAGGCTCTAGCCCCATGGTAGCATCTAGGGGCGAGTGCCTGCGACTTCTGCAGCCGACGTGGGTGTGTGTTACAGTGTGCTCTTTTAGCTTTGCCATCTGAAGACAGTGTAAGGTGTAACCAGCTCAGTGACCTCTTAGTACCTAGGTCATTGTTTGGCATCCAAGTTAGGTCACACACAGACTTGAAGGATGAATGGGGGTGTTTATTGAGTGATGGAAGTGGCTCTCAGCAGAATGGATGGGGAGCTGGAAGAGGGGTGAAGTGGGAAGATTTTCTCCTGGAGTTTGGCCACCCAGTGGCCAATCTCCTCTCTGCTCGTCCCCAGCCCAGCTCCTCTCAACGTTCAGATGCTCCCTCTCTTCTCTTCTCTGCTGTGCCATTCTGCTTTCTTGTACTCTTCTGTTGATCTCCTTTTGGAGCTGGTGGTTTGGGGTTTATATGGGTGCAGGATAGGAGGGTGTGGCAGGCCAAAAGGCAACTTTTAGGTGCAAAAACAGGTATGTCTCTTCTCATTTAAGGCTGTGGGTTTCCAGATTTGAGGGTGGAGCCTTGTCAGGGAACCATGATCTTCTTCCCAGTATTTCTGTCTCCTGTGCATATCAAAATGAAACTTGTAATTTTCATTCCCTCCTAAAAGAAAAACAAAAGCTTCCAATACCATCATCCCTCTTTCATGTAGCTGATCCACGTATCGTTGTCACGTGGTCATTTCTGACTATAAGAGAGGCTGGGCATATGACAGGAATTTTTAGTTATCTATAGTAAAGAGGACATGGAAAAAGATGATTAAAAATGGGTTTCAGGCCACTTGATCTACAGAATCTGTTCGAGAGAATTTCACAGAATATTTAACAAATGTATATTTATTGATCCAGTAAAAACAAAAGGCACTATGCCAAGCATTCAAGATATGTGAGTAAACTCAAGATATGTGATCCAGTACAAACAAAAGACACTATGCCAGCCACTCAAGATATGTGAGACCCTGTCTTCACAGAATTTACAGTAGTTTGTGGAATATAGACAATTAAATAGGCAATACAGTGCTGCATGACAGTTGAAAAGATGGGGGCAAGAGTGTATATTATAGAAAATCACAGGAGAGGCAGCAAATCTCATCCTCGAGAACCATTAAAGGCTCCACAAAGAAAGTAATATCCGTTTTTTTTTTCATCTTTACTATGCATGTAATTTAATACGTACTTCACAGAGGTATTTAGGCAGTAAGTAAATTGATATGCCAAAAATCAATAAGCACAGTACTTGGCACAAAATAATTGAAAAGTATATAACCATTATTCATAATTGTTTTTGTTCATTTACTATGTCATAATAGAAAACCCTTTTGTACTTCTTATAATATGTTAGACATTATTTGAAAGGTTTCATTTTACTCATTTATTCCTCAAAATAATTAAAGGAGGCAAATATTATTATTGTTCTCATTCTGCAGAGGAAGAAATGCAGACATTGAAAAATTGAGTGATTTGTTCAAGGTCATGTGGCTATTAAGAGGCAAAGCTGAGATCTGAATTCTGCCAGACCAGCTCTCAAGTTCATGCTCTCAACTACCTGCTATCAGGCCTCTCCTCATTATATTTGGCCTCCAATATTTATTTCAAGTGGTGTTAAGAATATATTCAGACTAAAATTATCATTTTTCCTGATGTCTGAGTTTCTATCTGTGGCAATTGCCTGCTACTGCACTTCTTAAAAACCTGTAAATACTTCCAAGGAAGAACATGGAGTAATCATTTCATACTGAAAATGGAGGAATTTCTATAAATTCTATCAGCACGTGAAATGCCTCAGTTTTTCTATGGCTTTTCATTTTCTCCCCTCATCTTTTCTCTTCCTCTGAGATATGTCATAAATTGAATATTGTTGATTTGGCTGTCAGACAACTAGAATACCAGATTTTAGAAAAAGATTTTTTTTCTGGGCAATAAAACATGAGGATTTGTTTTAATGTAGCAACCATTTTCTTATCTTGTCTTTTTGTTCATATTTATTGTTTTGTTTTCACATTTTCTTTTCTTTTTGAGCCAAGCTTAACATGGTTTCTACTTAGTGCTGTTATAAAATATAATTGAAAAATATATTCACTAACTGTAATATGGTTTTTACTTCAATTTTTCAATGACATACATTTCAGAGTTATGAAAACCTCAATTTTACTTCACTTTATTCTGGTTGGAAGAAGAGCCTGCCAAGGTGTCATGTGCAAAAATCGGAGAAAAAATAATTGTCCTTGATTTTCATGTCTAGTGCCAACAACTAAATGTCCTTGTACCATTTTGCTAATTATTCAGAATCAAATTCTTTGCTTTGCAACGTCAGCAAATCCACAGACCTTAAAGTGCTGATTATTTTTATGCAAATATGTATCAGTCATAAAAAATTGTGTTTCAAATAACTGGATTTTTCTTTGCAGGCAAAGATAGTGTTAGAAAGTTTTTAGCCCTAGGTTTTAAAACTTGTTCCCATCTACTACTATTATTTTAACGTTTCTCTCATGTAGATATTTTGTAAAACTATATTTTAAGTTTTATTTTCATTTGGCTTACAAGGTTTTCATGACTCATCATTCATACTAATTGGAATTTTGTGGAAGGAATGAAATACGAAAAAACTATGTCAAGAATTATCAAGGTTCTTGATAATTTCCAAGGATGTGCTGCTTAATTTTATTTGTTATGATGCTATTATTTCCATTTTACCTTGCCGTAGTAGCAGGTAATTCTTATGTTGTCTATGATAACGTATGATTTCTATTAAAAATGCAATTGATTCTGTATAATAACTACATTTTGATATAGGCTTTCTCAGATTTCTCTTAGCAATGCCTATTTATATTTTAGAGTCTATATGGACTTAGCATTTGGAGTCAACTGAGTTTTGTCAAGTTTCAATTTTCCCATCATGGTAATGATGTAAATTAACTAATCGTGATATGTCTCCGCTTTGCCATTAAGACCTGACAATCGAAAACTTTATTGTATTTATAATGGTTGCAAAATTCTAGCTCTATACGTCTAGCAATGCAACTTTGGGGATCTCATAGTTACTCTAAGCTTTACTTTCCCGTTTCTAAAATGATAATGGCTGCCCTCGGCATGGTTGTCGCCAGATGATTGTAAGGGTTAAATGAGATATGGTAAGACTTGTTTTCTCAAAATACAGAGCAAGGAGTCTCAAGGTGGTAATATAAAGATGCAGACTTCTTAGGAAAAGATGGTGCATCTTCCAATAGCAGGAATTTTACTGAAAGATTTTGGGTAGGAAAATAAAATAATTCTAGAAAATAATTCTATATTTAAATCAAATATATTATTGTATGCTGTTTATGTAACTGTAAATGTGTTATGGCATGGAATTCAAGATCTGCATGAATGTTTAAGATAAAATACTCAAAAGCAATAGCGAGAGTCTCTCTAGGACTGAAAGTCCCTTTTGTCCTCTTCTCTTTCTCTCAATCCCCTACCATCCTATTAAGCTTGTATGCTTATTTTTCTCTACTGCTAAGGTGACTTGACTTGAGAAATAAGCATACAAACGTGTTAAAATATGAATGAAGTGGCATTTAAATATGGCATATTAATATCACCTTTGGTCTTTTAGAAATTGTGTGCAATATCTTAAAACTTCCTTTATCTAATTCAAGTTGCCATCTTCTGTTTGCAGATCACTGCAACTGCCTTGCAACTGACCTACTATGCCCATTCTGGTCTCTTTCAATCCTCAATTGAAATAGCGTTTTTGAAATTCTAATCCAACTGTGGCACTTTACCACTTAAAACCTAGCTGTGACTTCCCACTTTTTTCTTGGAATAATGACAAAAGTTTCAACATGTTTTCTTGAGCCCTCCACAGCCTATTCCCTGCCACTTTCCAAACTCTCCCTCTTCCAACTGCTCTCATTTTCTTTTGGCTCCAAATAGTGTTCCAGCTCTACCACATGGCTTTTGCACATTCTGTCCTCTCACTGAAATGGTCTTCCCTCCTCTCTTCATATAGTGGCCTCTCCTTTTGCTTGAGATCCTTCATGAAAAAGCAAACTTCCTATATTAGTCTTTCTCTGACCATTCAGGTTAGGTAAAATCCCATTATAAGACACCATTACAAGCTAGTTAAAACCCCATTATTAGCCCTCCAAACTTCATAATCTTTCCCTGCCCTCTCAGGTTAGATAAAACCCCATTATAAGAGCTCATAACACTTCATACTATCTCTTTATAGCACTTAATACAATTGCAACCAAATATTATTTGTGCAACTATTTAATTAGCTTGTTTCTTTATTATATCCCTACTTATGCTCTATTATTCCATGTAGTTTCATAGTAGCACATAATAATCCTCATATATATTTGACGAATGAAAGTGAGAGAATGTAACTGAACTTTACATAACATTTGTCATCACTATCATTTTTCTAAAATTCTTTTAATGAATACCTAGAAAGTAGAGTTACAATATTCTTCTCTGCCAATAAAGTTACTAGAAAAGAATTAACCACAAAAATGAATAGCTCTTTAAATCAGGGTGCTTTATAGCAAACTATGATCCTCAATTGCCATTGTGTCCCAAACAAAGATTATGAAATGTAGGACGCAAATACTATTGAACTGTCTATATTGCCTAAGCTTTGATTTGTTTGATTTTGATTGGTTCAGTTTGAGAGGGCTTTTGTTAAGGAGAACAGTTCAGTTTTGTTTATCGTTCTCTTGACCGTCATCTTAACAGATCCCCTGTTTCTCAAGTCTTAAATGTTGGTATGCAGTCATCCACTGAGTGCTGAATGATCTCACTTTAACTAGACCAGCGAGGTATATAAATTCAGTTGACGTGAGGACTTGACATGAATTTTATTCTGAGACCAAATAAGTCAATTGAAAACAGTGATCAAAACGTGCTCATGCCCAAGGTTTTAGATGATCTCCAAATTGAGAGGTTGACCAAAAGGGACAAATTGTTAAACTAAACTAAATTTGGACTAAGGAAGCCTCTGTACTCAAGTACTTATGTAACAAACTTCATCCTAACTTAGTACATAAACTAACTGAAAGCTAACTTTAGCATTATACTTTTGTAACAAACGGACTGAGGTTCAGCCAGTTGCAGCAGCTGAGCTTCAGTCAATCGCAGGTGGCCAACTGATTTAAATATGGCAAAGCATAGAGCTATAACTAACAAAGCTGTCTCTGTACCTCGCTTCCACTTTTTGTCCATGAATACTGTCTGACCACATTGCAGGCCAGGGTGCTTAGAATCTGTTCTTGTTCCAAGTGTTGCCTGATTCTCAAATCATTCTTTGTTCAACTAAATTCTGTTAAGTTTAACTCATGTAAGGTTTTCCCTTTTAACAGATGAGTAATTTCCTATATTAGTAAGTTAGATATAGATATTTGAAAAGCTGGATTGTCAAAGTGATAATTTAATTATGTACTTATTAAACATCTATCATAGGCAAGAAAAAGTGATAGGCATTGTGAGGATAACAAAATCCGTAAGAAGGCATCTCTGTCTTTTGGAAAGATAGGATCCTGTTAGGATCCAATTTTATGAGCTGAACAGCATCCCTTCCTCTCCCTTAAATCTCTATGTTGAGTTTCTAACCTCTGACAGCTGAGAATGTGACTATATTTGGAGATAGGACCTTTACAGTGGTAAATAAGATAAAATGAGGTCATATGGGTGGGTCCTAATCCAATAAGACTGACTTTATAAGAAAAGATTAGGATACAGATATAAACAAAGGGAAGATTATGTAAAAACACAAGAAGAAGGCTGTTATCTGCAAGCCCAGGAGAGAGGCCTGGAATAGATAGAGGCCTGGAACAGGTATATCCTCACAGCTCTCAGAGGAAACTGACCCAGCTGACACCTGATCATGTACTTCCCAGCCTCCAGAACTGTGAGGAAATGCATTTCTGTTGTTTAAGCCACCTAATATGTGGTACTTTGTTATGGCAGCCCTCAAAGACTAATGCACATACCATGTCTAGGATCTATACTGAGATCTGTCTGATCCAAAGCTTTTACTGAATGCTATGTTCTGTTGTCTTCTTTGCACATTTATCACAATAACTGAAAGGTTACTTATACTATACTACGAACTAATAACCCTAAAGAGGATAAGCAACTCTGTGGAGCAATTTGAGCAATACTGATGTCAACTATTTTTGTTTTGCTGTTTTTACCCTTGCCTGATTGTCAAAATAGTCTTACTAGGAAGTAGCATAGGAAAAGCAGTTGCTATTACTTAAGATATATGCTTTCTTGTGTAATTAGAGGTGCTTAAAACTCACAAAAGAGTGTGTAATCTCCAATTTCACTTATATTTTTCAAATTTGTGGTGAGTAGACAAATGCTTCCATAAGTGTTTATAATATTCTTATTTGTATACATTATAAAAATTTGGCTAGAAATAGCTAGGATTAAAAATACTCGGTTGGCTTCATTCTGATAATAGCAATCAGTACTCAAAGAAAGAATTTATAGTACTGAAAGAGAAAATTATAGTTAGGATTATTATTTCTTTTTTTAACTAATTAAAATCTTCCATGTAATATACACTGCATAGTACCATTTCAGGAGGCCTTCTGTGAATGGAAAATATTACTAATCAGTGCACAGAATATCAGATTAAAGATGCTAAATCCTCAGTCTGTGATACCTTAGTGTGACTGATGTTAATCCTACAGGCTGCATTACCTCACACTTATGTTAAAAAAAAAGTCATCACCTTGAAAATCACTTTTTAAAACTTTACAACACATAGAGGTGGCATCAGGGGATGGACTGCCACCTTTCAAGGGCTCCCCAGAAGATGTTGTCTACCAATTACATTCTAGCCCACAGCACTGTGGAACAGCAGCCAATAAGATGCAGAGTAGTTCATCTCTGCCAGCAGACACCACCACTCAGCAAATCCTGGTGAAGTTGTCATTTTATGGTTAACGTTTCCCAAAAGAGCTGCAGTTTAACATTTTCTGAAACCAAGCCCACTGTGGATCTATTTCAATATATAGCATTCTCAACTGAGGATCTAACCAATAAAACCTAAACCAACTGGCATTATATTAGAAGCCATATATCAGAAGCATAACTGTGCTCTTCTCATTCTGAAAATGAACAAATGAAAATACATGACTACAGGGTTGGCTAGCTAAGTAAATACCATAGAGTTTGAGACTATTACTGTCTTGTTCATGCCTGCAATTAAATTTTGAGAGTTTATGTACCAGAAATCTTGAAAAGCCTCCTAATGATTGACCCCTGGTAACTAGGTCTTTTGAACTGAATGTACTGTTGTACCATGGCTGGCCCCAAATAAGACCCAAGGTCTTCATGGTTTACTTGGAGGGTGAAACTGATACATCAGTTGTCCTAATTTCTGTAAGATCCTCCTTTCATGTTCTGCAGTGAATTTAATATGGTACATTTTCATTAGGGGAAAGCACAAGAGAGCCAGGCAGCATACTGTGATGCTGTAAAAACATCAGTTAGCACACATATGAGAGCATATATTGAGAGAACACAGCTAGTATAAATATCTTTTTTTATAAATCAAAAGATTAGAAACTAAAAAAGCTACGTTAATTTTTTACCTTTAGCAAACTATGTAGTATAAATGCAAACTATATGTGTAACCAAAGGGGATGTGAAATTAAGCAGCAAAAACAATGGAACAGTTACTGCTTTTATAAATTTAGACAAATTTTCTGAGTTAATCCCCAAAAGCATTGTATTTACTTTAAAAACACTTCCCTTGTGAGACCTTCCTCTCCACCAGTTGTACAGTATGAATGCACAGGTGTTTTTGTCCATACAGTTTACCCTTTTGGCAGCTGCTTGAACTGTTCTGAGGACTTTATAAGAACATTGAAAAACGCATGAAAAATCCTGATTGCTAAGCATAAAAAAGAAAGTATGTAAAATGTGGGAAAAGGTTATGAATTTTTATTACCCACTTATCTGAGCTCCACTTTTTAAACATATATAGAGTCAGCATGGCTCAGTAGAAAAAGCACACGACTAGGAGGCATCAGGGTTACATATTTCTCTGCCAGCTCTTACACAAGCCAGGTTTCTGCTCTTATACCAGCACACAGCACCTCAGAATTGGCGTTAATGATCTTTCATATTCTGTCTAGATGTAACACTTTATGATTCCATTTGGCAGGTTTTCCCACAACATATTATATATCTATCTTGTATCCAACTTTTAAGGAAATGCTTATTAGATAGAACACACTTTATTTTATTTTTACTTAGCAGTGCCAATTTTCAAAATCTACTGATGTGTTCGGTAATTTGGAAATGTGTGAGTAAAAAAGAGACTTGACTGCTGACAAAAATATTTCCAAAATTGTATAATATTGTGTGATATAAAAGTGCCAAATTGAGACAGTTTTTTAAACATAACAGGTTGATGCTTACTGTGTAGAACAACTGTTTATAAATTTAATGAGCTTATCATGGAGCAAAGAGGAAGGATTTACACAGTATGTACAGAGAGGTCAGAGACTGAATATATTAATTTAAGGAATAATGGCACATTAAGAAAAAAACATATTATAGAGCTTATTGGTTTATCTGCTTAAAAAGTAAATCTCTTATTTTCTTTTGCTGTTTTCTGAAGACTTATTGTGATGTGATTTGCATACTTTCATAGGATAAAAAGAGTAGAATATTTTATATTTTATCTATAGTACTTATTACATTAAACATTCAATTCTCATATCTCTACCTACCAAATTCCTCTGTTAAAAAAGAGACAAACAACAGTAAAAATTGTTAAAATAACTAAAGAAACAGGATGCACTTGCACTAGAAGCTAGGAAGTTATTTTTATTTTATTTATTATTTTTTCTTTAGTTTCCCTGCTTAACTACATTTTTGAGCTATGCATTAAAATAATTATCTTCAGATTTTTATATAATTTGTTGGTATGTTAGAAAAGTGAAGCGAAAGTGCTGAGGTAGCCAGTAGAGAAAAATGCTCGGTCTCTAAATATGAGCAGAAAGGGAAATGCTCTTAGCACTACCAATTGCTTGTACTCTGCAGTGGGAGAATGTCAGAACAGCTAGTTTATGAGTCCCAAGCTGAAGTGACTGCTGTTCTTGTGCTCAGAACATTCTCTCTGCTCTTTTCCCTATGAAAGCACTTCCTATGTAGTCTTTTGTGAGTCTTTGCTTTTATTTTTACTGGATGCATTCATACTGTTCACCTCGAAATTGAAATTATTCTTCAATAAAACATGGCTAAGAGAGGTCATCCTTTTATCTATCTTTGCACATCCTAAAATAAAGTCATTGTTAAAGAAATAAAAGAAAGAGACATTTATTGGAATTACTAATTCAGTAAACATTTACTGAATGACTCACATAAAGTAGACTCTCTGTTAGGCTTTAGAGATATGTCATACTCAGTAAAAGTGTGAACGTAATTTTTGGACATTGAGCCACAGAATTGGAAGAAAATTTGCAGATACGCTATTAAAGCCCCATGGGTAAATCTTATTTCTTTTTCTTTTTGTGTTGTTCTTAGTTAATTGTGTTTATAAAATGGTTACTGTATGCCAGGATCTTTACATATGTTCCCTATTCAAGGCATGTATTATCAGCTCAATTTTTAGATAAAGAAGTTACAAATCCATAATACTAAACAATTTTCCAAAAATCGCACTGTGGCTGACAGATCCAACTCTCTCTGAATGTTTAACACACATAGTAATTTAGATAGAAGCTGAATTCAAATTCAGAGGCAGTGTACAGAGGCAGTGATGAGAGGCAAGTATCCACGCTCTTATTTAATCCCTTTACGTCAAAATGATCAGAACCTGTGTCGTCTTTCTAACAGAATATGGCAAATGTGGTAAGATATAAGAAACGCGCTTATATTACATTATATAAGACTTTGTCTTGCTTTTGGATTTCTGCTACTGACTCACCTTTCTGGCTTGCTCAAATAAGCGGCCATGTTAGAAAAGCCCATGTGACAAAGAACTGTGTGAAGAATCTAGGAGTGGCATCTGCCTAATAGACATTAAAAGAAACAAACATCTTAGTCCTGAAAAGAAATTCTTTCCTTTTGATATGAGCCTTCTCACAGTTTAATTTCTGTCAGCAAACTGAAGGATGTTGGAAGTGGACCCTTCCTCATTTGAGTCTTCAAACGACAACTCAATGATGGTCAACATCTTGATTTCACAACACCTAGTGAAAACATAAGGAGAGGACCTAGGTAAGCTGTGCTGACAACTCCTGATCCACATATTCTGTGAAATAATAGATGTGTATTTTTTATGTTGGTAAATTGTGGTTATTCGTCATATAGCAATGTATAACTAACACGCATAGTATTTTAGATAGAGGCTAAATACAAATCCAAATTTGCCTGGCACTTAAACTTATTCTCTTTTTGTGATACCAATTCATAAATTTAAGTCCCAGGACTCCTTTCCATAATAATCATCTAGAGGTCTTATATGAATATTGGTTTTTGGATTCACAGCTGTCCTATAAAACAGAATCTCCAGGATAAAGGCTGAGGATCTACATTTTTCACAAGCTTCTAAAATGATTATTATATATAATTAAATCTTAAAGTTGAGAAAATTTCAGTATACCTTATGAAGCTGGAGTTATTTCAATTACTTGGAATGGGTATAGGTCAGAACATCCTTTTATCCTTTAAGAAAAGTTGTTTTTGGAAGGCGGACCGTTCCAAGGTTTTTTACTGTAACAAAATAATCAGCCAACAACAGAGACAGAATCATGTCCTTTCCATTTAATTTTTATATTTTCAGCTGCATTATTATGAAGAAGTAAATACAACATATTACTATTTTTAGGGCTCCAAACAAAATAGATATAAATAAAACGAGACATTTGAGACTTCCGCAGATTAAGAATTTGTGAGCAAACCGTGACAACTTAAGAAATATTTTTGTTTTAAACTTTAGTAATTCTCTATTTGAAAAGACTCAAAGTACACTTTGAGACTTTAATTATTATTGTCAAGAGACAATAATAACAATTAAGAATAATGGGCATCATACAAAAAAATGTTCAAATGTTTGCCAATCCAAAATATCCCGGACCTGCATTGAAAATTGGTGATTAGCAGGCAACTGAGTAAGTTACTTTACTTTTAAGAGATGGCTACATAAATTCCAAGTATAGATTTAGAGTTACAATGTCACTTTTTCCTAAAACTCAATTTAATGTGTCTGATGGACAAAAACTACATGGACAGTGTTGATTTCCACTGTATGTACCTACTGGCTAGCACAGTGATTGAAACACAGAAGGCCATCAATACATATTTTCCAATGGTTGGCTAAGTATACAAAGCAGGCAAATCTACCCGTTTTTATCTTTTTTCAAGACTTAATACTTCAGGACAGAACTTCTTAACCTGATTTACAGATATATCAATACATAGATCCCTTCAGTGCTGCCTTGGAGGGCCTAGGATGACTCCAGCACCCAACTTGGTTACTTTGAGACATAAGTATCATTATTTATTTAACTCATTATACCTGTTACTACTTTCTATATCCAGTGTGACTTTAAAGAGTCAGAGAGTTCTGCATTAGGGTTTTATGACATAAAGGAAGCAAAACCCAGGAAATCTTTACCAAACAGGTACTACAATTTATGAGAGATATAGTCTTACTGTTTTAATTTTGCTTGTGAACTTGACTCCTAAATGTGGAAGACAAGTTTCCCAAAAACATTACTAGAAAAGTGTTTGCAAACCCAAGCACACAAAAAAATCCCGCATCTTGTGATCTGCAAGTGTTACTTTAAATATTAAAGACTTCAGATACTAAGAAAATAATATCATAATATGGTAATCTGAAAAAAAAAAACGCCTTTCTTCCTCTTTTACAAAAATCTAAACTTAGCCTAAGAGAGTAGAGTCTTGTGATCCAGATGGAGAAACTTTTCTTTGAATCCTTCTCTGATGCTCATTCTTTAATATATATTTCAAGTTTTAAGCAATACAAATCTCAATGACTGTTAGAAATTAAGGAGCAATCTGACAGGACTGTTGTAGTACTTAGGAAACAAAGAAAGACATGTTCTGCACTACCAAGAAATTCACAAGACAGAAAAAAAGAAATACACATAGATGAATAGACAACTATAAGTGAAAAGGACTTTGGAACTCCCATAGCTCCTCTGTGAAATCTCCTGGGTGAATGTCAAATGTACCTCCTATGTTTATGTATGTGTATCATGTAAGTCTCGGGTCTCTCTTTTTCTCTGAGCACACACACACATACACAGACACACACAGACACACACACACACACACACACCCAGCTCTCCTGTGGTAGAGCAATTACTATTTATGTGTTGACAGGAATACAGAGAAATATTATACTTCTTGGTTTCTCTTGAAGTTAGACCTAACCAAGTGTCTTGCTTGTGTGAGAGCAAATATAATGCGTAATTTTTCTAGGTGGAAGGATTTAATTGCCCTCAGGTCACCAGAAGTTTCTTTTCTAGACTCAATAATAGTAGCACAAATCAATGAGAAAGTAAGTACTCTTAGATCAAAGCAGCCTGGAATGCTGAGTCATCACATGGAGAAAAGTTGACCTGAAGAGACTAAGTGTACAGAATAAGCAAAGCATGATGAATATGATAGACAACAAATAATTTTTTGTGTGTTTGTCATATGAGTGCTCATTTTTTGTTACTACAAAACAATCTGGTCCATTCTCACTGAAATATCTTCTAAGAATAGATATTAATCCTTAACATAATTGAATCTTAATGTAGAAGTATGTAGCAAAACTATCTCACAATTTTCAATGCTAATTTCATCTCCAAATGATAAAAGATAAAATTTTATTTAGAGAAGTTCAGGTATTTTTTTATTTCATTGTTAGTTTTTTATTTCATTGTTAGTATCATCTCCTGTCTCCACCTCTGTGAATTTTCAATTTGTTTCTTCTTAGGTACATTTAGAATAAGATAATTGAACATTTTAATTTTGTATTTTGTCTCATTAGCTATAAAATCCATTTCTTAGCCCCTAACAAAAGAATGCTATAATCCCAAATGTATATTTAATGGTAATATGGGCAGAAATAATTATTCATTTGTTTAAATTGTGTGTATAAATTTGATAGAATTAGATAAATTCTGTAAGCTAACTTCCCCCACCTCACTTGAAAGGCCATCCTTTAAATTCAAACTCAGGAAATGCAAAGAGTTCCTATGAGCTACTATACAAGACAACCATTCCTAAGATAGTCATCAGATTCTCCAATGGCAAGATAAAAGAAAAAATGTTAAAGGCATCTAGAAAGAAGGGGCAGTTCCCTAGAAAGGGAACTCCATCAGGTTAACAATGGACTTTTCCGTAGAAAACCTATAAGCCAGAAGAGATTGGGGGCCTATGTTCAGTGTTCTTAAAAAAACAACAAAAAGTAAATTCCAACAAAGAATTTCATATCCAACATTGGAATGTTTATTTGTGACATGAGAAAGGGGTGGTAAATAGGGATAAAAAGAATAAAATAAACAAATTGGATGGGACGTAATCCTTGAAAATTGGGGAATTCTCTGAGTTACAAATTCAAGGAATGAGTTTGTAACATGAATTGAAGATTCTGCTGAACTCAACCTTCAACTCATAGGTGTCCATGTCTTCTAAAGATGTTCCCATACCCTCTAAAGCAGTATATGTTGTTTTGGTTAGCCTGCCTAGCCACATTTAGGAAGGAAGAAACCAAAATTAGTATTGGAATGGTGCTGGTCCTGAGATAGGCCATAGTGGGCTTGGAGAGTACAAGAAAGATCAAGAAGAGCTTCCCATACACAGGAGAACAAGCATAGAAAGGAACTAGGTATATTGGACAGATTTTATTGCTGATGGGACTAAATGGGTGGAATAAATACAGCGAAAGCCAGAAATATATTATGGCTACTACTTGATTTTTATCTTGTGTTACTCACTGCATATATTTATAAAATTCTTACTGTAATTAAAGGCAATGATTCTCAAACCCCACTGTTAACAGTATGAAAATATAAGGAGGACACATGAAATTTTTATGTGCATGGAAAGAAAATAATCAAATTCTGGAGCAGTTGAATAAAGATTACGAGTAGTAAAAAGTAAAAGAACATTTTCTTAGAAATATCTCTAAAATATGAGAAAAATGTGGAGGATAAATGGAAAAACAAATGTAAAATTAAATTGATATTTAATTTTATTGATATTTCCTATAATATATATAAAATTTGGCATTCACAATATTAAGAAGATGTGATTAAATTATGATTTAATATTTTAAATATTATCTTAAAAATAGATGATACCTAACCTCATTGGCAACGCGTATCAAATGCTAAGATGCTTCAAAACGTCTATCCAGTTTCAAGTTATCTATTTAATTATTAAGCCATAGCAAAATATATCAATAGAGAATACAATTTCAATATAGTATAATATGTTGGTACCTTAGAACATAAATAAAATCTTATTTGGGTTTTTTAAAAATAAATACTGATACTGCTATTATTTATTTATTTTTAGTTTTTGTATTGGCTTCTGGAAAGAAATTCACCTTAAATATATTTTGTAAATGCTGAAAAATCTTTCCTTTAGAAAAAAGAAAGCAAAGTAGAAACACAGAAAGATTGAATTATTTCTGCACTGAATCTCGGAAATTCCCATTACTATTTTTTTCTGAAGATTTGAAATTAAAAAAATTTATGAGAGTGTATTAGTAATATAAATCATGTTTAAAGTAACACAACTTGTAAGTGAATTTGAATCTGTTTATATCATTTAGGACTGGAAAAACTACTTATGTTAAAAGAAATATTCTATCCATTCTTTCAAATTCAATTTTCTCACAAAAAATATTCACTTTCTCACAAATTCTGAGGTCTATATTATCTTCTCAATCTTAGTAAAATACAAGTAAATCACATTTATTGAGCTTAAGCACTTACTGCATACCAGACACTATTCTAAGCAGTTGGTACATATTAAATCATTCAATTTTCAGCACAACACTATGAGATATTATTAGGAAGAAACTGAGGCACAGAGAATTGAAGGCTCTTTGCCTAAGGCCATAGAGTGAGCTAATGACTGAACTGAGTTTCAAACATGTGGTCTGGCTCCAGAATCCTTAATCTTAACTACTTGCCATCTTTCTTCTCAAGTGTGACACTTACAGACAGCTCTTGCTGTCTGACGGGAGGGAACCTTGTCTAGATCATCTCATATTATTCTGCTGTATTTACTCAACTTCGCTGCCAATCTGCTCCTTAAATCTATATGATATAGTCCTGTTCCTGTGGTCATTTATGTTGTCTTTTCTAATCTAATGCTTGTCTTTTTGTCAAATAGCCAGATCAAAGGTCATTTTCTCTGTGACTTTCCCGGTCTTACCAAAGTGGATTTTGTCTTCCCTCCTTTATGCATCTGTAGTCACCTAACACTTAGCTTACACCATTCATATATTTTTCCCCCACATGTTATTTTTGGCCTTGTCTTATGGTTGTATGTGTACATTTTTATACCCCTAAATAATCTTACAGTGTTTCAAGATAAGGTCTTCTTTATTTTTTATTTGTAATCACTGCATGTAGTCTTATCATCAAAAGCATATCTCTTGAATGAATATATAAAGAGATAAGTGATTTAAATGGAAGACCAAAAGTGTTAAAGCAAATCAATATCAGGGTATTAATTCAAGAGTTTACTTTTGAGCAGTACATTTTCATTATTTTTCAGACTGCTGGGACTATATTGCAAATAAATTTGAGTGACTATTAAGAACTCACTCATGATGTTTACAATGTATTTTTTACTTGTTTCATACTGTAAGATTCTGAGTCAAAAACATGTAAAAATAAGATAGAATGCCCTAATATTTCAAAGAATATATGAAACAGGTATAAATTACAAGCTATGATTTTTCAATGTTTGGATAGAACATTCCAAAATTGATGTTCTCAATATATTCTGGAATACTTAATTGTAGAAGCTATGTGATTTTCTCTATAGTTACAATATTTAATAATGCACATCCATAGAAGATAGTTAATATATTCTAGCTGAATAAAAGAATGTATGAATTAGTGAAAAAATTAGTGAATAATAAGAGAACTTTAAGAAGTAATCACAGAATATTAATGTGTTTAAACTTTAACCTTGGAAAAAACTCCTTTTTGGTTAGAGCCCTGAGAAAGTTTACAGTCACTAAAAAATTTTAGACTCTTCCTCTTGGTACAAATCATTGTAATTAATACAAATGGAGACAGCATTTATTACCAAGAATAATACATAAACAAACAGATAAATATACTAACAAGGATTTGATATATTTGCCTTATAACTTTTTACTTCTAATACTTTAGGGTATTCACATTCACCTTGATTTCAGATAAGTGTTATAGGTAGAATTCCATGGAAAATAACAACAAAGAAATACAATTCCAAGACAAATCAGAAGCTTATGGTAAAAAAATCAAAATTTCTATAAGAAAACAAACATAATAGCCAGCAGAAAACACAGCCAACAGAATCAACAGTAAATAGATGTAAAATAGCAGAGTTATTGAGCACAAAATAAATGTAAAATGTGTATTTTAACACATTTCAAAAGTTAAGATCAAGCATATTTGAAAAGGAGAAAAATTGTACACCTAAAAATTGAAAACAAGAGCAATTAAAAATAAAGCAGTGAATGTATATGACAGCAACATAGATGCAGCTAAAGAGAGAATTTGTAAACTGAAAAACTGATTGCCAAAAATATATGGATAATACAGTCCAGCAAAGCAAAGAAATAAGATATGTTTTTAAAGGGAATAAGAGAACTGGAGGCTTAAGAGAAGCTATGTTTTAGTTTGGGTTCCCTTGAAAATAGAACATAAAACAATAACTAAGCTTTAGTTTATTTACCTTGATGATGATAATAGGGAATAACAGTGCAAAAGTTCTGACTTATTATTAAATTATCATTGTAGACAACAGGCACTTAATCTCACTGTGTGTCCCTTAAGGGATCATGTAAGAAGTGCTTCAGAACTGAACCTCAAATATCAAAAGAGGCTGGGAAAGTTATTAACAGATCTTCAACTTCTTTAGTTGAGGGGTGTTCCTGGAAGTTTCAGTTTTCCCTGTAATTATAGGCTGTGCCTGTGCATAAACTGAGCAGTCTTCCATAGCTTAAGAAAAAGTTCCGAGGCAGAAAGTAGAGAGAGATGCTGTTATTATGTGTACTCTTGAAGTGAGACACTGGTAATGTGCAAGCAACTGACAACCACAGTTCTGCTGACATCAGATTAGCCAAAGGGATGTAGTGCAAGACCCCAAAAATGTCCGCTTCAATATCTACTACAAAAGTAATGAGTTAGAAAAGAAGAGGCGAGAATAAAAAGTAATCAGTATTTTAGATATAATAAATAGAAAGCACCAGGTAGAAAGAAAAGAATTGAAAAGCAGGTAGAAAAGAAGGGTAGAATACCTTTTTGGGAGCAGTTGCAAAACTCTAAGATGGCCAGACACAGTGGCTCACACCTGGTAATCCCAAGACTTTGAGAGGCTGAGGCAGGTGGGTCACTTAAGGTCAGGAATTTGAGACCAGCCTGGTCAATATTGTGAAACTCTCTTTCTACCAAAAATGCAAAAGAATAGCAAGGCCTAGTGGTGTGTACCTCTAATCCCAGCTACTTGGGAGGCTAAGGCATGAAAATCACTTGAACCTGGGAAGTAGAGGATGCAGCAAGCTGAGCTCATGCCACTGCATTCCAGATGACAGAGCGAGTGCAGTCCTGATGAGAGAGTGAGACTCCATTTAAAAAAAAAAGAAAAAGAAAACCTCTAAGATGACTTATCAAGAGCAAGAATTGAAAATGAATGACAGTGGAGCATTATATTTAACATGCTGAAAAATATCTGTTAAACTAGAATATACAACCAGCTAAAAATAAAATTTAAAATTGTGAGCAAAATAAAACCATATTTTGTTAAAAACTGAGGGAGTTTCCACCAACAGAACAATCTTACTGAAGTAAAGTCTAAAAATACTTAAGGTATAAGATTAAATATCAAAGTAAAAATGCTAAACATAAACAAATAAAAAGTGGTGAATGTGTAGATCTAAGTGGATATTTATTGCATACAAAAATAGTATCTTATGGCTTAAAAAGAGAACTAAAAATACATGAACATGTTTCTTAGTATGTTATGTAAATCAAAAAGAAATATTTGGAATTAGAGTGTAGTTTTTCAGAATATTTGTTAACTGTAGATCTTATAAATAATATATAGTAAAATAACATGTATAACCACCTAAAATAATAGAGTATATAATTTTCCACATAGGCAAAATATAAAATTGAATACAAGACAAATGCAAATAAATACAGAAAAAAAACACACAAAATAACACATATGACAAGTGCCATGGACTAAATGTGTCTTTCAAAATTTATATGTTGAAACTTAATGGTCAATGTTTGAGTATTAAGTGGTGGGGCATTTGAGAAGTGATTGAGCCATTATAGTAGAGCCCTCATGGGTAAGATTAGGGATCTTATAAAAAAGCTTGTGGGAGTGGGTTTGCTCCTTTGTGCTTTTCTGCCATGTAAATACACAGCAAGAAGGCCCTCATAAGACAGCAAACTAGCCAGTGCCTTGATTTTGGACTTCGCAGGTTCCAGAATTATGAGAAAGTAAAAAATGTCAGTTATTTATTAATGATTTAGACTCTGGTGTTTAGTTACAGCAGTACAAATGGACTAAGGCAGCAAGAAAAATAGAAAGCATAGAACAATTGTAAAAATAATTCAAATACATCAACAAGTATAACAAATTGGTTAAATAATCCACTTTACACTCTGCAATAAGTTAGTTAAATAGTCTACTTTACACTCAAAGATCATAAAAACACATTTTAAAAATTCAGCTGTATGTTTGTTCATAGCCTAAACCTTAAGGAAGTGTGTGTTTCTTTGCCTCTGCCATTTCTTGAGAAGAACATTCTTTGGGTACCAATGGTTTCAGAACCTGAGAGATATATGAAATAACCTAAATTGAACCTGCAGTTTGTTGCCAAGCCCAGTCAATAGAATTCCCAGCAGATACCTAAGTTATAAATAAATGCCAAAAGTTGAATACCATTAAGTTTTCATGTTTTTTGGTTACACAGCATTGTTTTAGCAAAGGCTAAAATGATGCTCTTTAAAAGAGAAAGGTAAAATATAGTTAGAAAAGCTGAAATTCAAAATATAGAAAAATTACAAGCATAATACTGATAAAAGGAACCAAGGTGTACTATCAGACAAAATATAAAGCATCACTATATAATTTTTTTAAATGAAGGTTTAATTTACATTTAACAAATATCAAAATATATAAATCAAAAACTGATATAAATACAAGAAACAAAAAGACAATTATATTAGGAGATTTTTGGCACATTTTTTAGTGTTTGCTTATTGACAGTGCAAGCATTCAAATACAGTAGAAAGATTAGAAAAATCAAAAACATAATCTTCAGGTTTGATCTAATGAACTCATGCGGAGCACTTGAAATATTACTGCACCACTCACATTTGTAGGGCTTGCACGAAGACAGACTCTAAGAGATCCATGTAACAAGTATTTATGTCAATGAAATTATAGTGGAAATCAGCAGAAATATAACTAGACAAATTCTATTTGTTTGGAAGTAAGAAATACATTTCCAGTTTTTCCACATTATTGTGCTACATGGTATTTTCACTGCTTTTTATTTTAACAATTTTTGCATATAGTAGTATCATATTGCAGTTTTACTAAACATTTTCTTTATGACTAATAATGTTGAGCATCTTTTCATATTTTTTATTTTCCATTTTATATCTCTTTTTGTGAAATACCTATTTAAGTTTCTTTTTAACTGACTTGTCTCTACTTTGTTGTTACTAATAAATTGTGGGATGTCTTCTTGTATTTTTGGTATGCATGTCTTTTTTTCCTGATATATTTATGACAAATAACTTTTCTATTTCTTTAGCTTTATCTATATACTTTAATGCATCTTTAACAAGTTATTAATTGTATCAGTCTAATTTATTACTTTTCATAGGTATTGCCTTTGTGCTTTATGTAAGAAAACTTTGCTTACTCTGTTATCATGAAGCTGTTTTCCTATGCTTTCCCCCCCACAACCCTTATTTTTTCACCATTAATATTTATATTTGCAACCCATGTGGGATTAAGTTTTGGGAAAGAAGGGAGAGGGGGAAGGTTCTCACTGCATTTATTTCCTTATGCATATCCAATTGATTCAGTATCAATTATTGAAAATGTTTTTCCACACTTTACCTCTGTTTCACATCTGCTAAAAATCAGAACACTATATATAAATGAATCTATTTCTGGATGTTCTGTATAGCTCTAATATACAGCTTGCTAAATCATAAATTGGTACAATGACTTTGAAAAGCCATTTGGAAATATCTGCTAAGTTTGAACATATGCATATACCTATGATTCAGTAATTCTATTCCTAGGTGTGTCATAATTTAAAGGTGTTATCAATTGCTTCAGTGGCTCCCCTAAGTGCTGGCATCACACTGCTTTTTTTAAACTTTTACCTAGTTTTCTGGGTGACCATTCCCAACATGTATAATAGAGCGAAAAGCCTCAGGAGGAATTCCTAATTATACTCATTCCCTCCTTTTCATGTTGACTCATTTATTTTCAAAGCACCTGACAAGAATGCTCCACATGCCACAAGCTATGCCATTCACGGCCCTCAATAAAGGCACTGGTCCATGGGTCCTCACTCTGTTCTCTCCCTCCCTGCATTTGTGTGTGCCTCTGGGTATGCTGTACCTCCTCTCTAGGACCTGTGAGTATAATCAATCCTTCAACTTCATATGCCTTTCTGGGTAATTTCCATAACTCTGTTGGAGTAATCCATAATGATCCTATAAGGAAAGTTACTCCCTCATTTATAAAAGTAGTAAATTAAGAATAAATGTCTACATGTGTTTGCCAAAAGACATGAACACAATGTTTAGAGAAAGGTTATTTGTAATAATTAAACACTGAAAACTACCAAAATGTTCACAAATGTTGTAATGGGTAATTATGGTATATCATACAATGAAATATATAGAACAAAAAAATTAATTAACTATGACTATGTATAACAGCATGGAAGGATTTCACAAACACAATGTATAGGGGACAAATCCAGCATAAAGTGGGTGGGGATCTTATATGATAAAGTTACACTACAGACAAAACTAGTCTGTAGTACTAGAAGAAAGGCTATTGCTGTCCACTGATTGCAGCTGTGTTCAAAAACAGGGAAAAATTTAAGCTACTGATAATGCTCCATGTTTTGAATTGGATATTAGTTGCATAATATATTATATTCAATTTATAAATGTTCAGTTCACTGTACATTGTGCTTTTTGCATTTTATATAGATATTACATTTAATAAACAAATTTGAAAGATAAAATATTTACATAATTTGTAATTAAATAATAGATTTTTTTTCCCCCAAGACAGAGTCTTGCTCTGTCACCCAGGCTGAAGTGCAGTGATGCAATTTCAGCTCACTAAAACCAAGCAATTCTCCTGCCTCCGTGGCTGGAATTACAGGTGTGTAGCACCATGTCTGGCTAATTTTTTTTTTTGTATTTTTAATAGAGGGGGTTTCACCATATTGGCCAGACTGGTCTCGAACTCCTGACCTTGTGATCCACTGGGATTACAGGCATGAGCCACCATGCCCGGCCCAGATTTTAATAAATCTTAGAGCAGAACCAAAACTTGTTGAATGAAGCTAAAACTCAGCTTAAAGGGAATTTTGTAACAGTTATACATGCTTATGTTAGAAAAAAAAAATTATTGAAATAAGAAAATCATTTACTATGAAAGAATACAGCAAGAAATTAAATGTAAAGAAGGTAAAAGGAAGAAAGCATAGTGCAGAAACCACCAAAATAGAAAGTAAGTAAACAAAAAAATACATTAAAAAATCAAATAGTTTGAGTTCTTTTATAAAAAACTGAGTAAAATTGATAAATTTTCAAGGACGATCAAGAGAAAAAGAAAGTAGTCAGAAATAAAAACATTAAATAATACTTTGGGAATAAAAAATAGTACATAAACCATGGCAGACATTAAATAAATAATGAAAGGATATGATGAGAAACATTGCAGGATGGTACATTTGAAAAATCAGACTAAATAAACAAAAGTAGAGAAAAACAATTCTGCAAAACAAGACTCATTTTAATCAATAACCAATCAATTATTCAGAAACAAAGACCTGCTCCAGCTTGAAATCAGAAGGTGAAGAGGGAAGTAATAAGAAGTGAGGGTGAAAAAACAGAATTAATTGAAAATCTGTGAGATGAATATCTGTACAAATTGGCATCTTCCACTCAACTCTCTATTTCTTCAGCTCATCCTCATGCATTTAGCTTTAAATACCAGGTAAAAACCAACCAACCAGCTAAAAAGACAATAATAAATAAACAAATACATATATAAGTAAAAATCTACAAAACAATTTAAAAAATGAAATATCAACTTGAAAGTTTTAGGATTCTGGTACTAGAAATCAAAGTCACATTCATTCATGGTTTTTCAGACAACTCACATCTTAATCAAAGGCTATTACTTGCCCAGCGATGTCAACTGATACATAATTACCTACCAATATTTTTATTTACGGGAGAGGCTTTGCTGAAAATAGACCTACATAAATAGAAATGTGGGAAATCTACATATTTAGGAGCAGAAGAAAACCACAATAGCCACCTGGAAAAAATCAACCTATAAAAATCAGATGTACAAAAGAAAGTAAAAGATTGAAATATAAAAACCAAGATACACAAAGATTAGAACTGACTCTGGAAGAAAGAAACATTCACCAAGAAAATACAAGATAATTAAAAATAGTATCGCCAATGCCAACAACAGCAAATAGTTCACTAATAAAGTTTCTATTTTTAAAAAGTGGTACTTTGATTCATATGCTAATTTGGAGCACAAGTCTTAGAGTCATCCTTACCTGCTCTCTTTCTCATCTTATATTGTCATCTGAATCACAGCAAATCTTGTCATTTCTACCTGAAAATATATTCAGAATACAATTTCTTCTCATAAGCTCCAGAACTATCACCCTATCTATGCAAGAAACCATTATCCCTCCAGTAAACCATTTAAATGGCCAGTTGGCATTTGGGTAACAGTAATATGAGTAATGACTGAACTTACCACAATATCTGCTTTCCATAATATGTTCTCCCATCTCAAGTTAACTCTAAATAAGTATTTTCTGATTAGACACAGATAAACTGAATTTACTAGTTTATGTAATGGGAAATAGAAGCTCAAAAGTTTTCAAGCTCAAAAGCAATGAAATCAACATTGCTTTGTAATTAGGTATAAAGCAGGTGAGGAAGTGAACTACTTTTACTGGCTGAATAGAAATCTATTAGGAGAGAAGGCAAAGGAAAAACATGTTCTATAGAAATTCAAATAAATCATATATAAATGAAGGAAAGTGGAGCAGAATAGTCAAGAGACTTTTTTCTAATCAGAACTGTATAATGCATGAATAGGTTCTTTGGCACCATCATGGTCAAATTATCTATAGTGAGTTAAAGGTTATACATACAGAGATGATAACATTTCAAAAAGCATCAACAAAACAGGGAAATACTAGATTTGCATCATAAAGGATGCACTCCTTGCTCAGCTTTAAGCAGAACAGAAGAAACGCATTTACATGAAAAGTTGAAAGACAGTCTGTCAATATTAGCAAAATGATGTGGAAAATTGGAATAATTATCTGGATAATTCAGGCCAAAAATGCTAATGAGGTAAAAGAGTTCTTTACAACTTGATTTATCTAGGTCAACTGTCTACATTTATTAAATTAACTGGACAATTATTCAAGTCTCCATTTTTTCAAGCTTGAATAGACTTTGGTATTGATTCCTTGTTTGTGGGTTGAAGCAGAAGAGCTTTGTGCATTATTGACATTTCCATATTGGATATAGATAATATTCATTTTTAATCTCAGAATGTACTCAATTATAGTTTAAGAAATACATACAATATAGTTACCCTGTGGTTAAAATAGGGTTGGTAAATATTGCTTTTCAGTTTAGACTCGTATTAAAGCATTGTCTCAAGCACAAAACAAGTTAGGCTTTTTAATTTTTTTTTTGAGACAGTCTTGCTCTTGTCACCCAGGCTGGAGTGCAATGGCACGACCTCTGCTCACTGCAGTCTCTGCTTCCCAGGTTCAAGTGATTCCCCTGCCCTAGCCTCCCATGTAGCTGGAATTACAGGCCCCTGCCACCATGCCCGGCTAATTTTTTGTATTTTTGGTAGAGACAGGGTTTCACCATGTTGGCCAACTGATCTTGAACTTCTGACCTCAGGTGATCCACCCACTTCAGCCTCCCAAAGTGCTGGCCTCCCAGAGTGCTGGCATTACAGGCATAAGACAACACGCTCAGTCTCAAGTTAGTTTTATAAGTCTTGCAAATGCTTGATAAAATCACTTAAAATAGGGCTCTGTGTGTTTCAAGTGACAATTTGCAGAATTTTGATTCAATTAATTGAAGTATCAGTTTGATGATTAAATTTATCTTTTTACACAATAAAACATGGAAAGGTTTTCTTTTGAGAATGGTTTTTTAGGGGTAATTGGAAAATAATCATTTATGGCTTCTCCAGATATGTGTAAGAAAAGAATGAACAGGAAACAATAATAATATTTGGAAATAACTGCTTAACATGTGACAATTTCAAGCATCATGTATCACAAGTAACTATAAGGCATATATTTATTTTAAAGACTTGTGCACTGAAACTGGAAGATGAAACATATATCTTAAATTCAAGTTTCCAAAGACCCTTTGGTTGGAGTTCTATCAGGCAGCAAAAGATTTCTTCCAAGACTGTTTAGACAATTAAGAAAATAACAGAAATACAGTAAGGCACCACATAAAGGTGTTTTGGTGAATGATGGACAGCAGGTATAATATCATAGTGAAGTGAAAACTTCCTATCACCTAGTAACACTGTAGCCATCTTAATGTTATAGGGGAATGCATTGCCTTTTCTGTTTTTAGTAATGTTTAGATACACAAATAATTACCATTGTATAACTGTTCAGTACAGTTTTGTAGCCTAGGACCAACAGTCTGTACCTTACAGCCTAGGTGTATAGTTAAGTTATACCATCTAGGCTTGTGTGGTTACACTCCATGATGTTCACACAATGATAAAATTGCCTAACATTTCTCTGTCATTAAGCAACATATGATTTTGCTTTATGGCTTGACAGACACTGCAAAACAAATGCATGCTTGAAAATGTCATTTATAAAGAGCTCTTATCTCAGGTATGGTCCATATAATGTATTACCTTAAGACATATAAGTTGGGGGAGAGGATCCAACATGGCCAAATAGGAACAGCTCCAGAGTGCAATTCTCAGAAAGAACAATGCAGAGGGTGAGTATTCACCATATTTCCAAATGAGTTTTCACTGCCCACAGACCAGGAGATTCCTGGGCTGAAAAGTGCCATGAGTTTCCAGCACGACTGCTTCAGCCAGTGCCATGGGTTGGTGCACAGAAACTCACACAAATCTGGGCAGCAGTTTCAACTGGTGCCTGGAACACCTGGGAGACAGAGCCACCCATTCAACTGAAAGGGAGGGGGCTGAGACAGGGAGCCAGGCGATCTGGCTCGACAGGTACCACCCCTACAAAACAAGCAATCTGAAACTCTCTGGATTAAGAGTTTTGCAGCAAACGCAGCTAGACCCGAGATGGTTCAGCTCAGTGGGAGCAAGGGCATCCACCACTACTGAGGCAGTCTGCCAATACCGAGGCAGTTCTAACGCCCTCAAGGAAGTTCACACAGCAGCTAGGCAGAGCCTGTGGCAGCTCAGCAATGCCTCTGCTGGCAGACTGTGATTAGACTATCTCCACATGGGGCAGAGCATCTATGAAAAAAAGGCAGCAGGACATCAGGAACTTACAAATAAAGCCCCACCTTGATAGGACAGAGCACCTGGGAAAAGAGGCTGTTATGAGTTCTGCTGCAGCAGACTTAAACGTACCTGCCCACCAGCTCTGCATGGAACAACGGAGCTCCCAGATCAGCACCTGAGCTCCTATAAGGGATGCACTGTCTCCTCAAGCAGCTCCCTGACCCCTATATACCCAAAGAGACACCTCATAAAGGAGAGCTCAGGCCAACATCAGACAGGTACCCTCCTGGGATGAAGATAACAGAAGAAGAAACCAGCAGCCATCCTTACTGTTCTGCAGCTGCCTCAGGTGATCCCCAGGCAAGCAGGGTCTAGAGTGGACCTCCAGCAGTCCTATGGCAGAGGGGCCTGACTGTTAGAAGGAAAACTAAGAAACAGAAAGAAATAGCTTCAACATCAACAAAAAGGACATCCACTCAGAGACCCCATCTGAAAGTCACCAACTACAAAAACCAGAGGTAGATGAAGCCACTAAGATGGGAAGAGACCAGCACACAAAAGATGAACACACCAAAAACCAAAACGTGTCTCCTCCTCCAAGGGATCACAACTCCTCACCAGCTAGGGAACAAAGCTGGATGGAGAGTGAATCTGATGAATTGACAGAAACACGCTTCAGAAGGTGGGTAATAACAAACTTCTCAGAGCTAAAAGAACACGTACTAACCCAATACAAAGAAACTAAGAACCTTGAAAAAAAGGTTAGATGAAATGCTAACTAGAATAAACAGCTTAGAGAAGAAAATAAATGACTTGATGCAGCTGAAAAACACAACAAGGGAACTTTGCAAAGCATACACAAGTTTCAATAGCCAAATTGATCAAGCAGAAGAAAAGATATCAGAGATAGAAGATCAACTCAATGAAATAAAATGAGAGGGCAAGATCAGAGAAAAAGGAGTGAAAAGAAATGAACAAAGCCTCCAAGAAACATGGGATTATGTGAAAAGACCTAATCTACATTTGATAGGTGTACCTGAATGTGATGGAGAGAACCAATCCAAGCTGGAAAACACTTTTCAGGATATTATCCAGGAGAACTTCCTCAATGTAGCAAGGCAGGCCAATATTCAAATCCAGGAAATACAGAGAACACCACAGACATATTCCTCAAGAAAAGCAACCCCAAGGCACATAGTCGTCAGATTCACCAGGGTTCAAATGAAGGAAAAAACGCTGAGGGCAGCCAGAGAGAAAGATTGGGTTACCTACAAAGGGAAGCCCATCAGACTCACAGCAGATCTCTCCACAGAAACTGTGTAAGCCAGAAGAGAGTGGGGGCCAATATTCAACATCCTTAAAGAAAAGAGATTTCAACCTAGAATTTCATATCCAGCCAAAATAAGCTTCGTAAGTGAAAGAGAAATAAAATCCTTTATGGACAAGCAATTGCTGAGAGATTTCATCACGACCAGGCCTGCCTTACAAGAGCTCCTGAAAGAAGTACTAAACAAGGAAAGGAACAACCAGCACCAGCCACTCCAAAAACATACCAAATTGTACAGACCATTGACACAATAAAGAAAATGCATCAACTAACAGGCAAATCACTCAGCTAGTATCAAAATGGCAGGATAAAATTCACACATAACAATATTAACCCTAAATGTAAATGGGCTAAAAGCCCCAATCAAAAGACACAGACTGGCAAATTGGATAAAAAGTCAACACCCATCAGTGTGCTGTATTCGGGAAACCCATCTCATGTGCAAGGACACACGTAGGCTAAAAATAAAGGGATGGAGAAAGATTTATCAAGCAAATGGAGAGCAAAAAAAAGCAGGAGTGCAATCCAAGTCTCTGATAAAATGGACTTTAAACCAACAAAGATCAAAAGAGACAAAGAAGGGCATTACATAATGGTAAAAGGATAAATGCAACAAGAAAAGCTAAGGATCCTAAATATGTACACACCCAATACAGGAGCACCCAGGTACATAAAGCAAGTTCTTAATGACCTACAAAGAGACTTAGACACCCACACAATAATAATGGGAGACTTTAACACTCCACTGTCAATATTAGACAGATCAACAAGAAAGAAAATTAAAAAGGATATCCAAGACTTGAACTCAGATATGGATCAAACAGACCTAATAGACATCTACAGAAATCTTCACCCCAAATCCACAGAATATACATTCTTCTCAACACCACATTGCATGTACTACAAAATAGACCACATAATTGCAAGTAAATGACTCCTCAGCAAATGCAAAAGAAAGGAAATCATAACAAACAGTCCTTCAGATGACTGGGCAATCAAATTAGAACTCAGGATTAAGAAACTAACTCAGAACTGCACATCTTCATGGAAACAGAACAACCGGCTCCTGAATGTAGACTGCATAAACAATGAAATGAAGACAGAAATAAAGATGTTCTTTGAAACCAACGAGAACAAAGATACAACATACCAGAATCTCTGGAACACATTTAAAGAAGTGTCTAGAGGGAAATTTATAGCAATAAATGCCCACATGAGAAGCCAGGAAAGATCTAAAATTGACACCTTATCATCAAAATTGAAAGAGCTAGAGGAGCAAGATCCAAAAAACTCAAAAGCTAGCAGAAGACAAGAAATAACTAAGATCAGAGTAAAACTGAAGGAGATAGAGACACAAAAAAAAACCCTTCAAAAATCAGTAAATCTGGGAGCTGGTTTTTTGAAAAGACAAAATAAAATAGACAGACATCTAGCCTGATTAATAAAAAAGAAAAAGGAGGAAAATCAAATAGATGCAATAAAAAACGCTAAAGGGGACATCACAGATTCCACAGAAATACAAACTATCATCAGATACTGCCACAAACAACTCTGTGCACATAAACCAGTAAACCTGGAAGAAATGGATGAATTCCTAGAGACTTTCACCCTCCCAAGCCTAAACCAGGAAGAAGTGGAAACCTTGAACAAATAACAAGCCCTGAAGTTGAGGCAGCAATTAATAGCCTATCAACCAAAAAAAGTCCAGGTATAGATGGGTTCACACTCGAATTCTACCAGACTTACAAAGAAGAGCTGGTACCATTTCTTCTGAATCTATTCCAAACAATCCAAAAAGAGAGAATCCTTCTCAAATCATTTTATGAGATCAACATCATCCCAATACCAAAACCTGGCAGAGACTCAACAAAAAAAGAAAACTTCAGGCCAATCTGCATGATGAACATCGATGCAAAGATCTTCAATAAAATACTGCCAAAATGATTACAACAGCACATCAGAAAGCTTATCCATCACGATCAAGTAGCCTTTATCCTGGGGATACAAGGCTGGTTCAACATTCGCAAGTCTATAAACGTAATCCACCATGTAAACAAAATCAAAGACAAAAACCACAAGATTATCTCAATAGATGCAGAGAAGTCCTTCGACAAAATTCAACAGCACTTTATGCTAAAAACTCTCAATAAACTAGGTATGGAAGGAACATATCTCAAAATAATAAAAGCTATTTACCACAAACCTACAGCCAATATCATACCAAATGAGCAAAAACTGGAAGCATTCCCTTTGAAATCTGGCACTAGGCAAGGATGCACTCTCTCACCACTCCTATTCAATATAGTATTGGAAGTTCTAGTCGGAGCAATTAGGCAAGAAAAAAAAATAAACCATGATCAATTAGGAAAGGAGGAAGTAAAATTATCTGTATTTGCAGATGACATGATTGTATATTTAGAAGACCCTATCATTTCAGCCCAAAAATCTCCTTAAACTGATAAGCAACTTCAGCAAAGTCTCAGGATACAAAATCAATGTGCAGAAATCACAAGCATTCCTATATAGCAATAACAGACTAACAGAGAGCCAAATCATAAGTGAAATCCCATTTACAATTGCTACAAAGAGAATAGAATACCTAGGAATACAACTAACAAAGGATGTAAAGGACCTCTTTAAGAAGAACTACAAACCACCGCTCAAGAAAATACAAGAGGACACAAACAGATGGAGAAACATTCTATGCTCATGGTTAGGAAGAATCAATATCCTGAAAATGGCCATACTACCCAAAGTAATTTATACATTCAACCCTATCCCCATCAAGCTACCAATAACCTTCTTCACAGAACTGGAAAAAAACACCTTAAACTTCATACAGAACCAAACGAGAACCCACATAGCCAAGACACTCCTAAGCAAAAGGAACAAAGCTGGAGGCATTACATTACCTGACTTCAAACTATACTAAAAGGCTACAGTAGTCAAAACAGCATGGTACTGGTTCCAAAACAGAGATATAGACCGATGGAACAGAACAGAGGACTCGGAGACAATGCCATACAACTACAACCATCTGATCTTTGACAAACAGGACAAAAACAAGCAATGTGGAAAGGATTCCCTTCTTAATAAATGGTGTTGGGAAAACTGGCTAGCCATGTGCAGAAAGCAGAAACTGGACCCCTTCCTGACACTTTACACTAAAATTAACTCCAAATGGATTAAAGACTTCAACATAAGACCTAACACCGTAAAAACCCTAGATGAAAATCTAGGCAAAACCATTGAGGATATAGGCATAGGCAAGGACTTCATGACTAAAACACCAAAAGCATTGGCAACAAAAGCCAAAATAGACAAATGGGGCCTAATTAAACTACAGAGCTTCTGTACAGCAAAAGAAACAATCATTAGAGTGAACTGGCAACCAACAGAATGAGAAATAATTTTTGCAATCTACCCATCTGACAAAGGGCTAATATCCAGAATCTACAAAGAACTAAAACAGATTTACAAGAAAAAAACAAAGAAGCCCATTCAAAAGTGGGCAAAGGATGTGAACAGACACTTTACAAAAGAGGATATACATGAGGCCAACAAACATCTATAAAAATGCTCATCATCACTGGTCATTAGAGAAATGCAAACCAAAACTACATTGAGATACCATCACACACCAGTTAGAATGGCAATCATTAAAAAATCTGGAGACAACAGATGCTGGAGAGGATGTGGA